>JAMKCH010032117.1:0-191062 GCA_023653785.1 Ophioderma brevispina | reverse complement strand
ATGTATTTTTAATGCTTGTATTTTAATGATTATGTATTTTTATTGTTCAGCGCTTTGGTCTTATGGTAAGGCGCTTTATAAATACCTGTAATAATAATAATAATAATAATATGGACCTCATATGGTCCATATTGCCCCGTCCCATAAAGTTTCTACATGGGGGTATAGGGTGTCCATATTACCCCAGATCACACATACACAAAGTATCCAGCCATTTTTTAATTAGCTGTGAGATAGGAATTTGATACATGTATTGATACATGGGTAAAGTCAGTACTACATGTTGCCATGGTAACAACCTCCAAACCGAGGCTCAAGAGAAAATAGGGATGCTTTAAAACGTCAGTGACATAATAAGAAAACGTGTTGAAAATGTTTAATTTAAATATTTCCTTTGACTTTCAGGACACACCCTCCGTTTATAACCAAATTACAGTAGTTGAATGATGTTCTTTCAAGTACCAATAGAAGGGTCACTCCTAACACCCCCAGTTCAAAGTTATAAGGGGGGGGGTCCATAATACCCGGGGGTCCATGATACCACTTTACCCTATATGGTCGAATAGATAATTATCATCTTTGACAACACCATCTTGGATTTCTCAAAACACCCAAGGGTGCCAAGGTGGCACCCGGCTCTAAGAGAGAGCGTGGCGCACTGGTTAGGGTATTCGCCTTTGGTGCAGAAGGTCCCCGGTTCGAGCCCCGGCGGGGCCACTTGCTGGGATTTAATTGGGTACTACATTCTGGATTTGATTTGTAAGAAGTATTGATTAAAACTGTAATTCCGCTCTCCCCGTGGTTCATTTGGAGTTGGGGAAACGAACCATGAGAATACCCCTCCGAAGGACGTTAAGCCGTCGGTCCCATATACATGGAGAATCATATGAAATCGCAGTCAGTTTCGATAAGAGTAGGGTGAAAACCCCTGGCTGTCCCAATTCGTCCTGGATCCTTGGGCATCATTGGAAAGCATTGTCTAAACACTGAATGATCTACCGAGGCTAAATAAGACAAAAATAATAAAATTCTTGTTCTACACACCCTTATCTATCATGTTCAGCATAAAAATTGTGTATATACTCAATTTTACGGTCAGGCCGGCCATAACTTTGACCATAGGCCTATCTCTCGACTATTTGCTTTTTCCAGAACGCATGCCCCTGAAGTTTCTCATACTTTGCTCATTTTTCTTGATACACGTGTATTTTGGGGATATAAACACACCTTGCGTACATAAAGTAGTTGTAAAACACCAAATTCAAATTGATGGTGAAAAGATAATATGATGATTATAGAGGGGAATGGTAAGGAATGAACCAACTATCACAGAACAAACAGATTTGTTTTAAATTATGGTGGACTAGTAATGGATGTGAGACCAGGTGCAGGTGCCAGCCATCTTCTCGCTGAATGGTATGGCTGTGGTTTTGTATGCATGTGTAAAAACTTTATAGGTCAAACTATAAAATTCGATTTAGGTTAGAGAGAGCAAGAGATGAGAGAGTGATTATTATCCATAAAATTATTTCACTAAATAATCTGTTACATGCAATTGTTGGGTAAAAAGTTCGTTGGGCAAATACCTTAGCTGCTGGTCAAAAAAGGGTCGGTTGCTACGGCGACATGAAATCTTGCCACTGCACTTTTGTTGGGTATCTCCTGACAAGTACCATATTTGTTTGCGTTTTGATAACAAAAGATTTTTTCAGCCTCAATATCTGAATATTTTTTTTTATATGCATATAATTTTATTGACCATTAGGGTTTACAATTTTAACCCAACTTGTTGCATGTTGAATTTGAAACAACGATGGTTCAAATATCAACAATTTTTCCCAAACAGATTTTGCAGTGTTGGAACCCTTGTAATGCATTATGAGTTCGTTACGGGCCATCCGATAAAGTGTTAGTTTGGTCTCCGAAATGACCACATAAAGGAAAATCATTGAAAATCGTAAAATAGCTTTTAGGAATACGGAACAATGCATCATGCATGGGTTGATCTTAAACAATATCTGAATTTTTTGTAGTATAATTGCCTAACGTATCTGAGTGTAACGTATCTGGCGGCCTTTTCGTGATAAGGTAGTCGGGTTGTAAAGCATGTACTCTTATTAAGATATTTAACATCATACTAAACTATGGTGTGGTATTCGACTTTGCGTATCACGGAGGAGGACGGGGGTAGGAGGTATCGGCGCGTGGGATTAACGTAACGTATGAGGAATTTCTTTCATTTTAGGCCTAGAAATTGTACTTTAAGAACCCAGGTTTTTTTGTTTAATATAAAAAATTATATAACATTGAAATCTGCTTGATTATCACATATTGGAACATTCTTCTACCGGTTATTTTTGGCAATTTTGTATCCATTCGGAATTATGGTAACGTATCTGTCTGTAATATTGACGACATGCTCTCAGAGAACTCTTGCGAAACTGTAAGAACCAATATTATCGTGTTTTGAAATTTATAATTAGGGCATAATAGAGGCTGATTAAAAATTGCATGTAATCTGTGGTAGCGCTGGGGTTAATGGTGCAGGACCACATTTTTAAAGAACGAATTTGGGCTGGCGACATAACGAAAAGCAAGAATTAGGCATCATCGGCCTTATGGCTTGATACTTTCTCGCCCGGTTACAACGTCTTGTCGATCACTTTTGAAAACATAAACCCTAAGTATAATTTATATTAATAACATCGTTTTAACGGGCAAAACAAGTTTAAAATGTGCATGCCTCTTGATGAACGCTTTGTGAACATTTACCCGCTATAGCTAATCCTTTTTAAATTGGGTATATTTGTATAAAACTTGAAACGTCGGAAGTCCATGTTATGACCTATGTACTCCACACATGAAAAATTGCAAGTACCAAAAATTTCACGATGAGGAAGCCAATGGCATTTTCGGTCGGTAAGTGCCGCAAAGTTAGGAACTTTGCGTGTTTTTATGTACGGGAAGCTTAAACGTCTGATTTTAAATGAACAAAAAAAAAAACGCCCGAAAGGGACGCCCGATACCTAAAATTACCAGTGTTTGAGTATAATAGAAATTAATGAAATAAGGTTAAAATGATGCGATCTAAAAAATCGAACAGAACATACGGTAAATCGTAAAATTTCCGGTAAAGGACTGGCAACTCGTTGCCAGGCATTTTACCGTAAATTGACGGTTTACCGGAATTTGTCCAGGACTTTCCCTAAACATCATTTTTATGGCTGGTTATGACGGTATTTCACCGTAAATAGGTAAACCGTAAAAGTTGCATGTACAATAACAGTAATATTATTTACGCGTAAAAAATACGGTGGATTCTTTAGAGGTTTATTGAAGAAACCTCTGCTTCCTAGTTCTATTGGAAAGTATTATGTAGACCCCCTTGTTTTGCACAGTCGCACATAGATCTTTGGTATTTGCACTTCTTTTAGCATGCATGCATTGGATAGGTTCTCTCCATAGGGACCGTCAGCTATATGATGATCACCGTCTTTGTTTTGGTAGAAAAGATGGTGATATCTTGGTAGCTTAGCTGTTCGACAGTGCTTTCTGGAGGGAACACATTTGTTTGTGTTCTAATCTCAGGAATATCCAGTCATTGCTTCTTCAGACGTTGGTTGGCTCTGTCTTAGGGCATGGTAAGACTGGATTTCGGTAGGTTGTACCATCAGCTCTGCGAACGGCTATTGTAGATTGTGGAGTCCGATTCTCAGGATGTGATGGATTTTTATGGTTGGCCTCAACGACCGTATGTGCCAGACCAGTGGAGATTGCTTCAAGTGTTGGTCACGGCGCCTGTTGTCTTACGCTTTGTAGTGAGTTAGTGAGTAGCGACAACCTTTAGGACGTTGTTGAACAGAGTGTGTTGCAATGACGAGGCTGACATAATGGATGAGTCCAAGATTGGTTTTGCCCCGCAGCTTCAGAATTGGCAGGGAGGGGGGAAAGTTGATCATGACTTTGCGTTGATCGGTAAAGGTGACCAACATGTTCTCCTAGTCTCTCTGTATAGTCCGTTGGCATTTCCTTTGTTCTTGGGGCTCATGTTTTTGATCAGCTTTTGGTACTTTGTTGTTGTAACAACACTGGCTCTGTGTATGACCTCTAGGCTTTCTTCAGAATTATAATTTGTTTAATCTTTTACACCATTCCATCTGGCTTTTGTCTTTTTATTCCATGCATTTTCATTTCTGTTAGGGTTGTTGTACTTCCTCTTTAGAGTGTTGGTTTAGATGGACTTGGTTATGAATACATTTGACTAATGTGGTTAGCCTTTTCAGGTTGCAGCCTGCAGGCCATAATGTTTCCTGCTCCTATACAGAGCGCTGGTGGTGGTTCATCTGCTTATACCTGCCATGCTCGCTATTGGTGCAGTGGCTTTTAGCTTTCGATGTAGGAAATTGAGAAGTAGAGATGGTTAAAATCCCCTGTCAGTTTGGGCACAATAGCATTTTTGTATATGCATGGTTCATAGCCCCACTCAGTTGCTTGATTGGCTGTTGTAAACAATTATTTTAATTTACTCTAAATGACCCTTTATTCTTATCCGTAATATCGATATAGAGAAGGAGCATGGACCTAGGTCAAACATCATTGGTCATCCCCCACTTTAGACAAAGGTTTTAAAAACCTTTCATGGTAGTTAGTATGACCCTCATCAATGTAGTAATCTCAAATTGTGGTTGTAACATTTCAATAGGGGCCCATTTAAGGATTACACAGGGTTAGCATGTGCTGCTGTTTAAATGGTATGGATTGTTCCAGGGCATTGTGAGCCTCGTACCCATTGTTACACGGGCCCAAAGTCAAACTTTGAAATTGCTCCAAGCATGTTGAAATGTATGCCATATTTGCATATGGTTATAAGGATAGGTTTGAGAGTACACCAGCGGCGGTGTGGCAGGAAGATACCAGTCTCCGGTCCATAGTCCGGGAAAAATGGTGAACAATAGGGCCAATCGATTCAGCTGACTCTTCCACGCAACATATAGTGTTACGCTTTAGACCTGCCATGTGACTTGACATCATCAACAAGGAGGACTGAGCTTGGTTCAATGGAACTTCCAACTTTTCAAATGAGGTCAATTTTACATTTCAGCCTATCTTACAATGACCTCACATGACCTTGACCTTGGATGTGGACCTTTGACCTCATCAACAAATGAGGGATCCGATGGGTTGCACAATGAATCAAGTTTCGTCCCAATGAATCAAATTTCAAATGAGGTCAATTTTTACATTTCAGCCTATTTTACACTTGACCTAACATGCCTTTGACCTCAGCAACAAGTTGGGGATGCCATGTTACACCTGTGACCCTAATGTTTGCTTTAAACAATCAAAGATGATGAGATTACAGGGAAAGGAACTGTTAACCCTTTTTCACAAACAGGACAACAAACAACAGACATCAAAAAATACACGTCGCGGTTTCTCGAAACTGCTAAATACCCCTGGGCGGGAGCGGTTTTACAAATTTATTAAATAATCAGCTGCAAATACCCCCCTAAAACCCAAAAACCAAAAAAATTCCCCGTAAACCCCACAACCCCACTTCAACCTGGGCCACCCCATTAAACTCGTGCATTTTTTGCCATTTATTGCTGTGTGCAACCACATTAACCACAACAAGCCCCCTAAGCCAAGACAACCCCCCTTAAACCGGACAACCCTTTAAACCCGGACAACCCACCCTTAAAACCCAACAATCCCCCTTAAGCCCAGAAACCCCCCTTTTATATTCCCAGTAAACCCGGCGACACAAAACCCCTTTTCATAAACCCAGGACAAACCCACCTTAAACACCAACAATCCCATAAACCAACAACCCCCCTTAAACAGCTGGACAACCCCCCTTAAACCCGGACAACACACCCCCCTTCTTTTAAACTGGACAACCCCCCTTAACTTGGACCAACCCCCCTTCCTTAAATCGTGCAACCCACCTTAAACCACAACAGCCCCTTCAGCCCAGACAAACCCCCTTATTAAAACCGGACAACCTTTTTAAACCGGACAAACCACCTTCCACCCCCAACAATCCCCTTTAAGTCCAGACAACCCCCATTAAACCGGAAACCCCTTTAAACCCTGATAACCCACCTTAAACCCAACAATAACCCTTAAACCCAACAACCCCCCTTAAAGCGAAACCCCCCTAAAACCGGCCAACCCCCTGTTTAAACATGGACAAAACCCCCCTTAAACTCGTGCAAAACCCACCTTAAACCACATCAAGCCCCTTAAGCCCAGACAACCACCCCCCTTAAACCGGACAAACCCCTTTATTTTCTTAGAAAACCCGGACAACCCACCTTAAACCCAACAATCCTAAGTACAGACAACCCCCTAAACCCGACAAACCCACTTTAAAACCCAGACAACCCACCGTAAAACCCACAATCCCCTCTTAAAGCCAACAACCCCCCTTTAAAGCTGGACAACCCCCCTTAAACCCAGACAACCCCCCTTAACCCTGACAACCCAACTTAAATCCTCAATCAGCGCCGAGAGACCGGAGAGTTACATGATTCCCCACAATCTCCTCAAGTTTCATCAAAATCAGACTTATGGATCTTCAGAGAGTTTGTTCACAATTTTTTGGGTGAAAATACCCCAAATTTAGCCATAAATATGGCATAAATTAGCTATGTAATTAGTATCATGCGCCACAAACCTAATCAACGCGAGAGTACATGATTTCCCACCCACAACCAAGGTTTCATCAAAAAACAATCGGACTTATTTATCTACAGATAGTAGTTTGTCACAAGCTTTTTGGGTAAAAATACCCCAAATTAACTCATTAAATTGCAAATTAGGTACCTATATTAGCTATGCACGCACATAAATCTAATCAGATGAAGGGCATGGCAGTCCGATCACACCACCAAGTTACCTCACCAAAACCCTTATGGGTCTCATGTATCGAGTTCACAAGATTGTGTTGGGAAATACCCCAACTTACTCATTACTTATGGCCAAATTAGGGACCTAATTAATTATGCCACGCCCATAATCTAACTCAGCATGAAGGGCAGGCAGTCCGATCCCAAACACAAAGTTACCATCACCGAACCTTATGGGTTTTATGTTCTCGCGTTCACACGATTGTGTTGGACGCCGCCGACGCAACCGACGCCGCCGAACGCCATGATGATAGCATAATCCCCCTTTTTGCTTTTCAAGCCAGGGGGATAACAAAAACAGACACATCAACAACAGTGGCACAAAGTGATCCCTATGTGTTTCCTGCCTTAGGGGCAGAAGACGACACAAAAACTGCCCACTTTAATATTCCTGGTATTACTACTAGCCTATGTTCTTTTCTTTGTATGTAAAACTTCTGTGGTAAAAAAAAAGATAATTTGTAAAATTGGACAATTTATTGGTATCTTCATATATCAATACATCAGTCACACATCCGGACTTGTATAATACAAAATAACCACTGTTATGAAATATAAACTGTTACATACTCTGTACAATCTCTGGCTTCATCTCAGTTCTAGATAACAAACTCAAATTATAAATATATTATTAATATGAATACATCAAATAAAAATAACTTTTATTTTTTTTAGAAATATTTAATTAGCTCAAATTGCATATAATGTGTCTACATGCTTAGAGACATAAACCCTGTGTATTCCTCTACAATCATTATGATTGATTTGGTCGTGAATCATTGAACTTGCATTTTATATTCTGCACTTTTTTTAAAAATAGCGTAAGAGACTCCACTTAACGCACGTTTTTTATACAGGGATAGTGCCCTGGATAGGCACTCGTTTTTAAAAAAATGGCGTGTACTCTATGACCCACCCCCTTTTTTTTAATGTTAAGATGCTTAAAATCTCAAATTTTCCTAAAGTCAGGGGTATACTCCATTTCCCTCCCTCCCCATGCAGTGACGTCAGCACGGAAGTTGATGATTAGCACCGGAGTAAAAACCGCGCATGTTAGTTAAAGCGGGAAAGCATTTTACACGCACGCGAAAGATGCATATCTTGTCACATGCGTAAAAGATGAGTAAGTAAAAAAGTCGTGTCAAGTTTGTGACATCACTGCACGAAGGGGTGGAGAGATTAGAGAAATAGAGGGCGAGAGGGCAGAAGGTTTGATGTTACATATAAATTTTGCTCGTCGAAGATAAAAATTTCATCTTTTAAATTTTAGAGAGTTAAATACTCATTACACAACTAGTTGTTCCATCGTGTTGTTAACCAGTTCACTAAAAAACATCTGTGCAATGCTATGATGATTGCCACCAGTTATTTCGGTAGTTCCATGATGTTGATTTTTTTTAGATTCTGGTTTAACATAGGTACTAAAGCAACAGTCGGACATGTGAGTGGGGGTTTTGAAAAAAGTAGCTGCAAAACGATGAAATATAGCCAAACAATGTGTACAGAGGAAAACACAGACTGAAACTAGGAAGTTGCAGTTTCTCGGCTTTCGCGCATCGCTAATTCAAAGATATAAGCTGTGGGCCGCACCATGAACTTTGACCTGGCACATGGACCTTTCGATCTCATCAACAATGACAAAAAGTTGGTTCCAATTGAACTCAAGTTTTCAATTTAGATCAATTTTACATTTTAGACATTTGTTCAACTTGACTGACAGACCCTTTGACCTTCAAACATTGACCTTTTTTCTGGACCTCATCACTATGACGTATCCCATGGTGCACCTAGACAGAAGTTTGGTTCCATTGAAGTTAACTTTTCAATTGAGGTTCAATTTTTACAAAAAAACGTAACATTTGTGAACACAACAATTCCACCACACACATACACACGGACAAAGTGATCCCTATGTGTCTTCCTGCCTTAGGGCAGACGACACAAAAACTGCCCACTTTAATATTCCTGGTATTTACTACTAGCCTATGTTCTTTTCTTTGTATTAAAACTTCCTGTGGTAATAAAACAAGATAACTTTGGTAAAATTGGACAATTTATTGGTATCTTTCCATATATCAATACATCCGTCACACATCCGTGACTTGTATAATACAATAACCACTTGTTATGGAATATTAAAAGTTTTACATACTTCTGTACAATCTCTTGGCTTCCATATCAGTCTAGATAACAAAACTCAAATTATAAAATCATATATAATATGCATACATCAAATAAAATAACTGTAAATAAAAGTTGTCATACTTTACAAATTGCATATAATTGTGTCTCACATGCTTAGGTTACATAAATCCCTGTTGTCATTTCTCTCCAATCATTATGCATTGATTTGGTCGTGCACATTTAACTCTACGGTACGCTACGGTTATACAGGATATGCCCCGGGATAGGCACTCTTTTTAAAAAAAATTGGCTTGTACTCTATGACCCCCCCTTTTTAAAATGTTCAGATGCTTAAAATCTCAAATTTTCTTAAAGTCAGGGGTATACTCCATTTCCCTACCTCCATGCAGTGACGTCAGCACGAGATTTGATGATAGCACCAGTAAACCGCGCATGCTAGCTTAAAGCGAAAGCATTTTTACACGCACGGGCAAAGATGGCATATCTTGTCACATGCGTAAAAGATGCGTAAAAGTCGTGTCAAGTTTGTGACATCACTGCACGGAGGTAGAGAAATAGAGGGGAGGGCAGAAGGTTTGATGTTACATTATAAATTTTGCTCGTCGAAGATAAACAATTTCACTCTTTTAAATTTTAGAGAGTATAAATCATTACACCCACTAGTTGTCCATATTGTTAACCAGTTCACTAAAAAACATCTGTGGAAAATGCTATGATGATTGCACAGTTAGTTCTGTTAGTTCCATGAATGTTGATTTTTTTTAGAATTCTGGTTTAACATAGGTAATAAGCAGCAATCAGACATGTGAGTGGGGGTTTGAAAAAGTAGCTGCAAAAAGCTGAAATATAGCAAACACTGGGTACAGAGGTCAACTAGAATTTCGCGGTTCTCGGCTTTCGCGCTCGCTATATTCAAAGAATATAAGCTGTGGGCCGCCCCATGACCTTTGACCCTGGCACGTGACCTTTGATCTCATCAACATAATAAAGAGGGATCGCATGGTGCACCTATGACAAAAGTTTGGTTCCAATTGAACTTCAAGTTTTCAATTTAGATCAATTTTACATTTTAAGCCCATTTTTCAACTTGACCTCACATGACCTTTGACCTTTCAACATGACCTTTGACCTCATCAACATATGACGGATCCCATTGTGCACCTATGACAGAAGTTTGGTTCAAATGAAGTTAAACTTTTCAATGAGGGTCAATTTTAAAAAAAAAACTTAACAATTTGTGACACACACAACCACAAACACACATTACATCACGCACACAACGGATTGCTAAGTGGTCCTGCCAGCTATAGATGGCGGCCCACAAAAACAGATGAAAATGAAAGAAAAAGCTAAAATGTTTAATTTTTTAAGGGGGCATAAAAAAGCTGAACTCTCACTTCCTGAACCATATTCAAGAAAAGCTAGAAACAAGAAAAAAGCAGATACACACTCCCATTTGTTCATCTCCCAAAACCCAGAGTTTGGTCCAGTTCACAGTTTGAATTCAATATTTACAAAATACTTGTATGAACAAGAGTGTGCGTTTGCACAAGCGTGCGTGCATGTGCATTTTATCAAGCATGAAATTCTTGCCTCTATGTATGCAAATAAGCTATATTTGTAATTTATCTTTTAAAATTAAAATAATTCAACCAAATCCTTTTATGCAGTACATAAATTTCATCATAGCTTAAAGGCTGACTCAGAGCTTTTTCATGGATGCTTCCCTCAATTTCATCTTTTTTGCACATATATGACCCCTGTTCACATACTAATCACTGTGTAAAACATATAGAAAATCACAACTTTTCTATTAAAATTCCATATCCAAATTTTATTCTAGACAGTATCCTATCATACTGTTACATTACACATAAAAAATTTACATCAAAACGAAAAATCCAATTCATCTCAAACTTGGATTTAAGCATTTTAGGTGACCATCTTAAATTTTAGGTGACAATTTTTAATACACACACAAAAAATATATTCCAAGATCTTTGAGTCAGCCTTTAATGTGTTCTTTTACAGGGCACAAGTGGTCCAGTGGATAAAGTGCCCGACTTACATGCCAAAGGTTGTGAGCCCCGCTGTGGCCAATGTTGTTTCGCCCTTGAGTAAGACGCTTCACCTCAATTACTCCTCTCTACCCAAGTGTATAAATGGCTATCGGCATTATTCAATGTTTGTAAGGTAACAGACTCACTGTAAAGGTGGTGTAGTGATCCACCTAAAGCAATATTATATAGTGGAGTCTGGCCCAATCCCTTCGAAAGAGAGATAGGCACTTCGTTCCTCTGTACACAGATCCGTACCCTTTACCTTTACCCTTTAATGTGGTATTGTTGTTAGATGTATATAGTGGCGTAGCCAGTTTTTTTTTTTTTCAGGGGGGGCAAAGGGGGGCAACATATATTTTCAGGGGGCAAGCATATATTAAAATTTGTTAGTATAGTATATGGCCTATGTAAATCACTAATTTTTCAGGGGGCAAGAGGGGGGCAGGGGCAAGATTCCCCACGGGGGGCAGCTGCCTCCCTCTGGCTACGCCACTGGATGTATATAAGCTAATTTGGAATGATCTGTTAACTGCATGGTACTGGAGTACACTACTCCAAGATTTGTGTTGTGGTTCAACATTTTGATTCAAACAAATTATATTGAAATTAATTATATGTCTGGATAAGTTGGTATGAACATACTTTCAACACAGATTGATATGGTTTGCATTTCATTCAATTTCACAAATCAACCAGAGGGTGATTTCAGTCCAACCCACAATGCACTGGTTTTGGGAATGAAACCTCAATAAGGTCATGTGATCAAAAAAAAAAATCCTATTCTTAACATATAAAAACCCTCACTTTTACACTCATTTTAGCCCACAAAGCATTAGTACTTAAATTTTTTTGTCATGATCATGAAATGTTTTGTGGTTCTTAAAAACATTTTGAACTTTTTATCCTTAAGTACTGACATGTGTTTAGTACAGTACAGTATAGGCACATTGCAATGCATTATGGGATTGGTTCAAAACACCCTCTGCAAATCAAAACAGGCTTGTTCACTTTTGTCAAAGTGAACAAGCCCGTGTCGATTTCATAAATCAAAATGGGCTTGCAAGCTTACTTCACTCAACTTTCAATAATGTCGACGGATACAAAAGTTATAGCAAATGACGAATACATACATGTAACACACAAACTTGTATCTGTTTACCGTGCATTCACATATTTATCCAAAGTTTCATAGTACTGAACATGCAGCCAAAAAAAACATGCGGTGGTAAAAGCTACAATTTCTATTCGGGCACTTAAATAACAGTAATTTATTGACCTGCAATTACATGTATAAGAAATTGAATGTACATGTACAGAACATACTTAAATGTGTATAAAAAGCTTATACCAACAGTGTACAAAATACACAAAACCTAAAAAGGGAGAGCCTATCATTTACTTTCAAAATAACCTTTCTCCGATATAATAATGCAATTTAAAAATTTTGAAAGTATAGCTGTGTTATCCTTCAACACAGGATTTCATCAGAGTTCTATCTGTGTGAAGCATTAATGGGAGTGGTCCAATTTGGGTATGGAATATAAAGTTTTCATCTTGATTGAATGGCTTTCACCCCAAAACCCCATGTGTAAAGTTTTGCACCAATATTTCAATCCATTTTGATGCGAGAGCTAAAAATGTGATTTTGTAAGCCCCATAGACTACTGTGTAAAAATTAAAATTGGTCAACCAAAATGGTACTGTTATGCTATATATGATGGGTTTACTGAAGAGGCACGTGTGGTCCAGTGGATTGAGCGCTCGTCCCGCAATCCAAAGGTCGTGGGTTCGAGTCCCACTGCGGCCAACGTGTTGTGCCCTTGAGTAAGGCACTTTACCTAATTACTCCTCTCCACCCAGGTGTATAAATGGGTACCAGCATTATTCAATGTTGGGAAAGTAACAGACTCGCTGTGCGGGAGGAGTAGCGAACCCCCCACAGCAAACATAACTTACGGAGGAGTCTGGCCCAAATGCTAAGGAAAAAGAGATGGGCACTCCGCGCACGAGTTTGCTCGGCACAAGACTTTACTTTTTTTACTTTACTGAAGAGAAGATATCAGTAGCTTCCCACAATGCATTGCCTCCAATGGAAGTCATGTGAATCGTTAGAGATGAAACACTCTTAAAATGCAAGTTTGTGATCAGTACTGGCAATTTAGCCATGTTTCATCACTAACGATTCACATCAGTACCTGTACAAAAACCTCCATTAAAAGCAATGCATTGTGGGAAGCTACTGAAATCTTCTCTTGGTTTACTGCATCAAAATGAAAATTCTGATTCATCGCAGACTTTGGGATCGAGCAGTTTAGGTGACTATATCTTTGATATTAGTTAACTATTTTAATTAATACACACAAAAAAAGTTATATTCCAAACTCTCTTGGTCTGCCTTTAAGAGCATATACAGTATACTCCCATAACAGGAGCTCAGGCTTATCTAGAACGTTCCAGAATCCACATAAGGAGAAAATAACTTTGAAGGTACAGCTTCGCTTGTGTCTAGCTGTCTCGATCTCATTTTTAAAGTCAACAGCACCAGTAAGTAGACTACCAACTTTACTTTGAATTGTGCTTTTAAGGAGTCAATGAAAAAATTAGAAAACACAACGAAAAAAATTCCCATAAATTTGAATGGTTAACCTTTAAGGTGACCAAAGAGTGTTTTATAGCAGGCAAAGAGGTATACACACACAGGTTTTTAAACCACAAAATTAACTACCTGTGCTGAGCCAATATGATTACAACCAAGTACCAAGGGATATATCAGCAATCCTGAGGGCACAATTCTGACGGCTGCCTGACAACATAAGTAAGCAGTCTCCTTACCGACGATTTATATAGTGCCTTTCACAATGTATCAAAGCGCTTTACATTTATTCCGCTGCCAATAGAATATGTCAGCTGCCTTACAAATGCCCTAGGTATGCTCATACCTTTGGGCGGCACTCAATGAACAGTATTCCTAACAGCTCCCCATTTAGCACCTGGGTGGAGAGAGGCAAGCAAGGTAAAGTGCCTTGCCCAAGTGCACAACACATTGGCCTCAGCGGGACTCGAACCCAGGACCTTTGGGTCATGAGGTGGTCTTTGCATCCACTGGACCACATGTTCCCCCCTGACATTCTGGTGCACATGCACAGCACCTGACATTGAAGACAAGATAACAGTAATTGTCTTTCACATGTGTCAAAGCACTTTACAATTACAGCTACCTTTGGCATCCATTAGCTGGCATATGAGATTTTTGACCCGAAATTATACTCCAAGAGCAAGATCCAGACCATATGGTCCTGGACCATGTTAAATATCTGCAGAAATATTCCAAGTCCGCTTTGAATATACTGCCGCCCAGGAAGCATTGGCAATATTTGACAGAATATTTAGATCCACTGCTCCAGGAGCATATTGCCATATCCTCCTGAAGCATATTTGACTTTAATATTTCCTTTTCCTCCAGATATTATGTTCCAGGAGCAAAGTCAAATACTCCTGAGCATAATTGACCTTTAAATTATGTTACTCCAGATTATTTATTTATGCCCAGGAACATATCAAATTGCTCCTGAGCATATTTGAATGCATATTACTTGCCATATTATTTATATGATCCAGGACTATCTGCTCCTGGAGGCTAATTTTAGGCCAAAATCTCATGAAAAGACAAGGCAATATTTCATCACCTTTTGCAGTGCTCAATGGTCATCATTTCTAGCAGCTCTCCATTTTGCACCTGGATAAATCTGGTGTTGTGCATTCCTCCATCAAAATTGAGATTTTGGTATTATCAGAAGGTTCATATTTTTTTTAATTACCCCAGTGAAACTTCGGACCCAACAAATGTTTCCTTTCGATGTTATGAACAGAACAGTCTATAATGTGCTAAAAGACCTGTCCTATAGCCCTTTTAAACATATACATTTATCGTTCTACTATCCAAACGGCTCGACCGATATAACTCAAATTTAATTCGGACATTTTGTTGATAATGCCTTCCAATTGAGGGAGAAACATCAGAAAAAATGGACTGATCGGATGGGGTCACCCACCTTTAAGGTTTATGTAAAAATCATCAATCGTTACTAGATTTTTGGACATTTAAATACATAAAAACGTTTTCAAAATAATAATAACCCGATTAACATTACTTTTAGAGTATACCATTTCTCTAAAATCACTAAAATCCTAACAATCTTGTACATCAAATAAAATCAAAGAATAGCCTTTAAGGTAAACATTTTTACTCTTAGTAAGTACAACTTTAGAAAAAATGTTACAGGACACACAACAACATGAGCCAAGCATGATCAATGGGAATTTCGGTAAGGTATATAGAAGAAAAGCAACGAAATTCAAATTCGATGACATCAAAATTAATATAAAAATAATCTCATAACAATATATAATAACTACGAAGAAAAAGATTAGATAAGTCTAAGCACATTTAAGGTGTTTATATCCAATAGAATAAGATCAGTACTATACTATGCTAAATAATCTATGTACAATCGTGTTTCTATAGTGTACAACTGAAGATTAATTTTAGTAAAAAACCAATTTGAACCCAAAAATCGCATAGATATAATCATTAGGTCGAATGAAATATCAATTGCATATATTTAGGTTCAGGTTACCTCACTTCTTTCTTACACTCTAATTGTCGATTTGGAATTCTTCGTAGCAAAAGATAAATCCCGACCTGTTTAGCTCAGTCGATGGTTCTTGGACTCTGTCGTGGTATGATACGTCAATCCAAGAATTGCGTAATACCACAATTATAAGGATATTTAAATCTAGGTTGGAAGGTGGGCGGCCAGCACCGCATGATGTTATGCAGCACTAACGTATTGCACCCGCAATAGAAAAACACATTTCTCCAATCTCAATCGTGTTTGCTTTAAATTTGGATGTAGCGTGCAATCTGATTTGGAGGATTGCGATATATTTGTCCACGAGATATTTTGAAAGTCAGTTTGATTATATGACTCATCATTTCAAATCATTTGTGGAATTAATCAGATCTCTGAGCTGGAATCAAGAATGAATGACAAGACTAATTCCTTTTACTTACAGCGAATTAAATTAAATCATGTAATGAGAAGGACAACCTATATGCTGTGTGTCAAACTGAGTTTTCTCTACCAAGTCTCCAACTTTCTGACAGGAAAATCCTCTTTTGTTCATCCACTCTGAACTTGTTAACAGACTCTTCATAATGCAATCAATTCCCAGGGTTCAACCCCCGTGAAACATTGCAGGTATTATTTTACAAATTGCCAGATCTCGTCTCCTCGATCATAAGTTATTGAGCTTATGTTTAAGAACACAGTGACAATTAGTGTAGGAATTTTCTGTGAAAACTAAAATCAAACTTTAGCAATAAATGGCGACTAAAAATCTTGTATTAAGTGTTGAAGGACGAAAATGATAGAATTTTTAATATAGATGTTTTCAAATGAACATCAGAAATGTACGTAGAAAAATACAACATAGGCAAACATTGTTGTAAGCTTGTGTTCATTCACAAGTGCTTCCTAGTAACAAGCATCTGGCAAAATTAGCTTAAGTGCTGTACCACTCCAAAAAGCTGCACATGATAACCCATTAATATAAAGTGGATGCTCATGGGTCATCATGTTCAGAAACTTCAATTTGAAACAAGGCGGTTCTCGAACCACAAGTGTCGCCTGGTTGCGCGATCACTTGGTTTATAATAAAAATTTGGCACAGAGAGCAAAAGCACTGGAGAGAAGTGTTATGTTTTGTAGCCTGAAGTGCATTTCAAAAAGGTAAAACAAGAAAAGGTTAACTGAAATATCTCAAAAATATGCAAATTTGCTAATTAAAATGCATAAATATGCAATTAATGCAGCTGAAATCAACACATGATATTGTGGCACCTCACTCTATCACCCTACCAAATTTGAAGTAAATCAGGCATAGCGAAGCATTTTAACCAAAATGTCTGAAAAATATGCAAATAAGCTAATTAAAATTCATGAATATGCAAATGATCATGCAAATAAAGCAGCCAAAAGCTACACACACCTCGCTCTACCACCCTACTAAGTTTGAAGTAAATCGAGCATAGCGTTTAGCCAGCAGAGCATTTTATAAAAGGTTAATCGAAAAAGGCTGAAAAATATGCAAATAAGCTAATTAGAATTCATGAATATGCAAATAATGCAGCCAAAAGCTACACATGATACTGTAGCACCTTACTCTATCACCCTATCAAGTTAGAAATTGGGCATAGCATTTAGCCAGCAGAACATTTTTTTAAAAGTGAACCAAAATGTCTGAACAATATGCTAATAGGGTAAAGGCGACACAAAAATCTATTGTTTGTAGCAATTGACCCTAATGCCACATCTGTTTCTAGCCTATCTCCCAAAAGAGTGAAGGAATAAGGGAAGAAGGTTAGAAGAAAGGTAAGAAACTTGTGTTGGTCTTGAACCAGGGGCCCCCATGACCGGGGATACCACACTACGATGGTGTCACTGGCCTGGCCAGCGATTTCATGCCCATATGCGTCCTCATTTGATGATGCAATCGCTACATCTGGGACTTAGTGCATTTTTCTCACTCAGTACATTGGCGTTTTTTTGTATTTAGTGGGATTAGGGTTAATGTATGGGAAAAGGAGCTGTTGTTATCTCTAACGCTGCACCTGCTTGCATTTTACTCACTCAGGCCTTAGGCTTAAAGCATGTATAAATCTTCTCCTTTTCTTCTGTAGTCATTTTACAGTTTAAACTGTATAACATGATTTGGGTCTTGTAGGATATGCTTCCTGATCAAAAAGAGAATGCCACACTATCCCGATTCATTGTTGCATGACATTCACTGTGTTCCTCTAAGGTAGAGAGACCAAAGTTTACCGTTTTACACAAAACAGAAACAAATGGCCATATTGGCTGTTTACATTTTATGACAGCATTTCTAGAAATGGTTTATGATAAGAAATTAAGAATTGTTCCTGGAATGGGCCAAATGTTAATGGTGCTTTTAGAAAATGAAAACCAGTACAGAATTTAATATTTGTAAAACGGAAAACTTTGGTCTCTACTCTAAGGTCATCCGCTCATTTCCAGATGCTGTGTACAGGTAAATTGCAACCCTTCCCTTTGAAGCTAACGCCATTCAACAATGTTCAGGCTTCATGGAGTATAATATATATCATTAACCACCACAGATCTACCACCTTTCTTATGGTATCTTTGATTGGCTCAATTTATAATATAGCATGATATAACCTCTGAGTATCCAATCAAAATAGACCTTCCATATATCTTAGCATGTCTCTGATTGGTTAAATACTTTATATAACTCTATGTTTAACCACTAAAATTGGCCAGTAGATCTCAGGTGGCTTAATTTTTTTTAATATACACATATATGAATACATTCACTTTTGATGTGATGGCAATTATAAATTGACAAGATCTTCAAATCTCACGTCATTTCTTGAACTTTTTACAATATTAAATTCCTCTTACCCATCTCACCAAATATTACACTCTCAATTTTGCTATGTTAAGAAAAAAGGCCTGTTTACAAAGATTCTTTCTGACATTCAGTTGTTCATCGTGCCTTTGTCACTCTAGAAAGGGCATGAAGACATTACTTACGTGGGGTGAGTTGTCAATCTGATGCAATATTTCTTACAAGAAAGAAAATACACTTAAAGGTGCTTGTTCCAATTTATGTCTATTGTGTTCTCCACTTGATATAAGATCCTGGCACTTGCACATATGCCCAATCAAGTACCACGGGAAACAAACTTGTGGTTTTGATGGTAGAAGCAATAATGCGCATTGCAAAGCCCTATTCAAAACTGTGCTAATATTGCTGGTTAACCATAACCATAACCGTTTGTTTATATCTTGACAATGAAATGGATTGAGGGCTCAAATTTCAGGATCGATGCTACTTCCGGGTAATTCAGGGGGTACCAAAGACGATCAGAACACGCACCTTTAGGAGTTTACCAACCCAAATGTGTCACAGTAGAAACATCAACAGGAACAGAAGTGAACCCAAGCACAGATCTGCATTAGCGCATCAAAAATTATCTAGAAATTTTGCGGTCCTTGGCTGTCACGCCTCTGTATCAAGAATATAGTGTAACAATATGATATGGCTAACATAAAGGGTCTTGTGTCATAAAATTAGAACTGCCAAGTGCAAGCTTATTTTCTGACATACATAAACTAAGGACAACCTGTCACATTAAAAATGACAAGAACAAGATAAAAATTGATTTGTGTTTTCTGCAACATGGTTAGGCATTTCTAGTGAAATTGGTATGGTCCCTATGACGCCACAAGTGCATCAATTACTCCATTAATGCCTTCACTATAAACAAAGAATGTTTAATTTTGATATTATATTATTGAATTGGTGTACTAATGGTTTTTGCATGTATATAAAATATATAATATTTTGGATATACTCCAAGCGGGGTTGCAAAGTGGGACAACCGTAAAACTAACGCAATTTTTACCAGGATTACCAGTAGTTTTGCATTCGTTTAAAATTAATTTTGCAAGAAAATAAATGGTTCTGGTAAGTTCTAACTGGGAAATGTTTTCATTACCACTTTCAAGCTTTGTTCGCATCTGCATGCTAATTAAATCCCAAAATACGCAATTACGTATGTACAAGACACCATTCGCGGTCATTGTAACGAACACAACATTCGGTAATGAAACGCGATTTTTTTAAATCAAAATAAGGCCAAAATGTTGTTGAACAATCAAAAAAAACATTTGTTTCAGATAGGACTATAAATAAGGTCTTGATTACAAAATATTTAAAATTAGGAAATGTGTAAATATCAACAAAAAAAAAGAACCAATATGTTAGTTACATCATGACACCGCGGGTAAGGTACACAATAAATTCTGAGTGACTTTGACAGTGTGCTAGGAGGAGGTTAATGGGAACTGGCTAACTGTGGGTTACATTTTATGTTATTATTATAATTGTTCAGACTTTTAAGCACCAAATATGTTTAGTTTGTATTTCAACATCGTAAAATGTATTGATCTGCCAAATGACACGACATGTAACAAGTAATGCACTTTTTTCTGGCCGTTTTCTGAGAAATTCGCGATAATTTTGAAAATTAACTGGTTACGCATATTTAAAGCAATACTGTGGACAATCCAAATGTGTAATATATTAGTTTTGTATCTCAAGACAAATCTGTTGGGCGTCCTCAGTTTTGGTAGGTAACAAGTGTGACATTTTTGGTCGCCATTTTGGGCAAAAATCTGGGACAAAAAACACAATTTTTGTAGCCAAATCAGGAGTAAGATCAATTTTTTTGTCTAAGTTGTTCTTATATTATATATCTACCGATGTTATTCAAAAACATTGTATAATTAACATTATTATATTTTTTATTACTACTAAAAAACAAAAAATCACCCCCCACTATTAGCCAGATCATAGGTTACACATAACATACGAGTCAACCAGACAATACATTCAGGTGACCTTTTTAGGTTGACCCTGTTTGGTTGGGCCGAGGGAATCGCATCATCCTCAGTAACATACATCCAATGTGAACAGCTGAGTGGTC
This sequence comes from Ophioderma brevispina, assembly GCA_023653785.1. Taxonomy (NCBI): domain Eukaryota; kingdom Metazoa; phylum Echinodermata; class Ophiuroidea; order Amphilepidida; family Ophiodermatidae; genus Ophioderma; species Ophioderma brevispina. The sequence continues at coordinate 170,354 of JAMKCH010032117.1, read as the reverse complement.
CTAACAGCCATAGCTGGCAGACAACAAATATTGATGCACATAAAATCCTCAACTATCAAAATGGGCTATATAGTCATTTTAATTATCCAAATAAAAAACTTCAAAACAAACAAACAATGCCATGTTATGGAATAGCATTGGGTTCAAAAGGTATGCACGGGATATATTAAAGTGATCTTTCTACAGAAAAGACAGTAATAACATACAGTCTTCAACGATATTATTGACCCTTCATAATGGAGACCTATTCTTTTAACGCTACGTAAGGGCAAACTGCGATACTGTTTTTAAAAACTCCTTGGCATGACTACCTTTACTGTCAAATGCTTCGTCCCGGTGGATGGTAAGAGAGGTTGGATACAATACTTAAAAAACGTTTGAGTTGTTATTGCTATGTGAAAAAGCAAGTGATCGATTCAAGAAGGAATTGCTGGAATATCATTTTTAAGTGCATTACATCGCCATTCAATGTGGTCAAAACACCAATAATATTATCACAGGACAATAATGACATTATAATAGTTATATTCATAATAATCCATATTATAAACAGAATATCAGTGACAAAAACTACAAGATACAACATCTCAGTACATCAGTCATTATTGGGCCGCTTTCCAATTCCACATCTTACCAATATGAAAGCTCTCTATTGTTTGTAAATCATCTTGCACATATTTACAAACAGTTTGATCACAGTCATTTTATGAATATCCACAATCACGTTCATTTACTACAACGATCAACTTTTGTGTTTTCAGTATAAAATTAATTCAATTACACCCCACACGAAAACGTTACAAAAGTTTTAAAATAGTTGCCACTTTCTAGAAACAATACAGCCAATATATTGAGGTGTTGAAGACAATTTGGAGCCAAATTCACAGATCTATTGACAAATGCGCAAACATTAGTTAGGCATATTAGAACTTATCGCTTAAAAAAGTACCACAGCTGTTAATGATTTAATGATCTGTATCCAAGGTTATACTCCAAAAGATAAATAGAGGGAATAAAGGGAACACTTTTGTGTCATCTTGTGGTGGCCTTCTAGTGTGGGGTTGGTGTTTTCCCGTAGGATTTTTCATGCTAAAATGCTTTTGTTGCTGGTTTGTGTTTTCCATAAGGACGCTAAACTGTGCACAAAATGATGGGTGGCAAATTTTCGGACTTAATGCCCCCTCCTGCAAGGGGAGAATGTTAGTACAGGGAAAAATTAAAATCGATTCACCTGTGTGTTTTAATGTGCACTAACCGCGTTCGTCGCCTACATAATATTAGAAAATATATATTTCAGAGGTTCCGACCTTTAGTTAAAGCGGTATAGCCCCATAAGGTTCAAGGTCACCCTGGGGGTAATGCTCCGATTTGTTGAAAGTGGTGTCATATCCTTGTCTCCAACTGAAACAGAATGCATTTTAATTGATTTTTTGATCACCTTAGCGACATCCAGGGAAAGTTTGGTGACCCCCATAGACCTGTAGACCCTTGCGCCAATTTTGCGAAGTAATTAGCCAACCAAATGTCCCCAGCACTGCACAATAATATTTTTTGAATCCTGTGAGACAATATAAACACCTTATCACCAGTTTAAAAATCTGAAGCATTGGGTAATTTTAACCCCAGGATGACCTTGAAACCATTATGGGCTATAGCGCTCTAACTAAAGGTCGTAACCTTAGGCAATTATACTTTTTTTAATCCTTATAAGGGGAAGAACATTTGCTAATGTAACAGTAAAACACAATTTTGCCTCGATTTTTAAAATTTTTCCCTGATTTAACATTTCCCCCATTTCAGGAGGGGCAGCCTCCGAAAATTTTGCACCGCCATCATTTTCTGACTGTCTTGTCCCTACTGAATGAAAACAGCAAGAAAATCAGTTTAGCACCAAAATCCTACGGGAACCGCTTCATTGACATACCAACCCACACTATCTCTCCTTTTAAGATCGTATACTAAAATTAGGGTTCCATTGATAATAATTGGGGATGTATCTATGTTAATGATGTAACTCCTGCAAGCTTTGAAATGGCAATCACATATATAACAATTCCCAAGATAGGTCCACCCATTCATAAAATGGTCCAATTCTGATCCGTATGAAGAGATCACCCATTCATATACCAGTGGTCATAATTCTGAGCCAGTATTAAGAGATCACCCATTCATATAGCAGTGTCCTAATTCTGAGCCATCATGAACACCCTGAATACTACTCACTTTTTCAAACAGCATCTCTGATTGGCTAATTACATCATAAATTCAACTTGATCACCATGAAATGCAACTTCCAACTATTTGCTTCTAGCCCTCGTCAGCTTTAGCACCATTCTTAACATCTTGCTGATTGGCTAAAAAAACACATGATCCCTTGTGACCATCAGCAGGTTAAGACCTAATAACTTTCACAAACTCATCGAAATAAAGGGAAATATGTGTTGGAGTTTCATGACAATCTTGAACTTTCTTAGTCTAGGATTAATGTAGTAACACTTTATTTTTTTCAATTTTGTATGTCACAAGTGGAGGCAGTCTATTATGGCACAATTCAACGCATACTGACCTGTGCACGTGTATGCAATGCATGCATCCATTCACACACACACACCCCACAATAAAATATTCTTGGGTGTAACTTCAATCTTGACACTGAAATCTTTCAATCTTGCAACAAGCGATTTTAGCAAGAGTTTTCCTTATGTCCCCCTTCGACATAAATTCTTTTACTTTTTGTCTTAGAGTTTGGGGTTTATGTTGTTAGGCCAATAAAATAAAAAAATGTTTCCTGTAGAATTGTAAATGGGGACTTTGTAGTCTTTCTGAGATTTCTTTTAAACATTCAAGCTGTCATGATTCTCTTAACAGCACGTACATTTCACAAACAGACACCTCTCAAATATGGGCCAAAACATTCATAAATTTATTTTAACATGTAGGCTTGCCTAAATCCTTTTAAAAATGCAAATTTGGTTCTGGGGGCTGATAAGTCGTGTGGTGGTGGTCCTCATCTCATAAGCACACAATCTATATAGGTGATCGTAAAAATCACAACATTTAAATTACAATACAATAAATTTATATTCTTATTTAAAAAGATGTGTACATATCTATACCAGATCTAATATTACAACACACAGAAAGTGTTCAATGACACGCTCTTCTTTTTGAAAACAAATTCAGTCAGAGCAGCTGCCACGCCAAAAGTAAAAAATACGCATATTGACACAAATATCAGCACTTTATACACACAGCAGAGTACCACCTGATCACAGCTGTTTGATCCATACAAATTGTCTCTTCTTAGTAGAACCTTTTAAGAAGTGGCGCACCCCTTGCCAACTGATATAAATAGGAACATGCAGACGATTACCCCTGTAAACGTCAGAACAATCCATTGCAGAATCTTGGCATGTTGGCCTACAAAGATCATAATTTTGTATGTTATTTGGCCCTCTATCTGCCCATTCTCCCTAGTCGAGCTGTGTAAAATGAGTTTTAAGAAAAAATCACATAAGCCTGTTATGAAAGTTCCTAAAATTTGCACAGATCTGCTAGCAAGAATCCAAATCATTTTTGCAAACCTGTTCGCTATTGACATTTTTCGTTTTAGTCTGGTTTTCTCATAATAAATGAGACTTCAAACATTGAGCTGTGTGATATACATGAAATGCAACCCATCCCCAAAAGGACCAGTGCCTCAAAAATTATTACGAAGGATTCTAAACCCGTCTGGATCAGTCAGAACTTTCATTTACACCATTGAATTTACTTGTCTTAGTGAGGACTGCAATCAGTTTATCTCTTTTAACCCGGGTACAAAATAGAAATATAGGGCAAAGTCACCAACTTTTGTGATTACTTCCCAAATGCGCATGTTGTTTGGAAGCCATCAAAATAAAACACAAAAAACAAAAAAAAACACCACACTAACCTAAACGAGGCTTGTTTGGATTCATTTGGAAAGCATTTTTCATGCTTGATGTCCAACTATCATACGAATGCCCTCATTTTGAAATTATTTGGAAATGGAAATAATTTTAGACTAATTCTGAGTGCCCCAGATGCAAGTGATTTTGTTTATTATAGGGAATCCAAACGCTTTTCAGCTTTTGCAAGCTAAAAACATCATGAAGAAATCTGTAATTACACCTATTCGCAGAAATTCCAGTGCATTAAAGTTCTGGAAAAATTTAAATATATGCCCTGCTGGATTCGATCCCGCAACCTCCGTAAACCAGACCGATGTCCCTAATCATTTGACCACAGGAACTAAGTGGAAAACGGAATGAGAGATTAATCTTATTAGCCTTAGGTTCATTGTGTTTTTCACGGCATTTCTGTGAAAAACGGAATGAGGATTACCCTAGAAGCCTTGGGTTGTTTTGTTCATTGCATTTCTGTTGGAAAATGGAATGAAAGATTACTCTATAAGCCTGGGGTTTTTGTATTCAGCACAATTCTAGCTTATGCACAAACAAGTAATTTTCCCCCACTAATTCAAAAAAGGTTGCCAGTTTAAATCTGGCTGGGAGCACATGGGTTTTTTTCAGAGCTTTCATGCACCACGCCTCTCTGAGAGATGGTCAACAAAGTAACCATCCTTTTTAAGAGAGGTTTCCTCCCTAACCTGACCCCTCTGACACTTTTTTTTGACATACTTATGAATTCGGGAAGCCTTCACGGAATAAGCACAAGTTTATTCCGTTAATGTTTCCAAAATTCCCATAGTGTGTCAGAAAAACGTGTGTCAGATGGGTCAGGTTACGGAAACCCCTTGTTTTAAACTTACCCAGTAACTACGTAGCTTATTTTCCAATCACAAGGTTATCGTTGACGATTCAAAGTAAAAATTCACGGTTAAAAAATTTTCTTTGCTTTCACTCTCTTTTACAAATGCCAGTTCCACCCGAGAACCCTTCCTCCTTTATAAAAATGTCTACTTAAAAACAAGGCCACTCGGGTACTGTTTAGTCGTAACATTGTAGCACTGAACTTCCAGGACCAGAATTTATTAGCTTATGTTTCAAATAAGAGGCCCTGTAAACCAGGAAAGACCTTTATGATATGAGTTGCATGTGTATGATTGTTTTACTAACAGCACAATTTCCATAACCAATGAATGAACAATGTTGATTTAAAAACTTTATACAGTTTAAAATACGCAAGTTAGAGTACATTTTTTGAATGATAAAAATTTACTTTCTTTATGCACAAATGAATCAAAGCTTGTAGTTTGAAATTTTACATATCACCTAAAAAAAAAACAAATTTAAGTACAACAATCTTCAGTGTGCGACACCTTACTCTGTCAGAGTGTGTAGATTTGTGGGAGTTCTACACCCAGGTCAAGGCTGATATGTGGATTGTCGGATGTAGACAAACACTTTATATAAAATGATTTGTTTTGGAAATCCCTACAAGAGCCCTATTCATGGCACCTGTCAATAGCGTTTGTAAAAACAGACATGAATTGTCTTCTGAAAAGCAAATCAAAACTTTTACTCTATATCGAGGGTTGACAATCAGAAGGACGTAACTCAGCACTGAAAGAAATATTAAAGAATTTCTTTAATTCTGCTGTAATACTGTTTTTGAGAAATGTGATGTTTAATATTTTCTACTAAGCAAATCTATTCATTACTCAAAATGTAAACATCTCATAAAGCTCATATATGGTACTGTAAGCAAACATTATATAAACAAAGAACAATTTTTAATTATGAACAGCAGAATTAAAGAAATTCTTTAATATTTCTTTCAGTGCTGAGTTACGTCTTTCTGATTGTCAACCCTCGATATTAAGTTAACCCCCCCCCCACCTTTAATATATCGATTGACCTAAAAACTTGCATTCATTGCACAAAACCCATTCCACAGATAAGAGCTGGATTTTTGGGAATCAAATTCCTGCTGTGTGCCTAAAGTCCGGCAATAAATTAAGCCTGGGGCAATTTCTAGGCGAGTTGATCTTCGGAGCTAGCATTGGAAGCAATGCTGGATGCATTGGAACCCTTTCTTCTCATCAGTGGAGGCGTTAAGTTTGCTGGACCTTTGCTTGACGCGGAGGCGCCTGGTAAGAGATAAAATCTAGAAGCGCTTTAATGCTTATTTAGTGCCTTTGTTTTCGCTCATTTCCCATGACCAACCAAAAATTTGGTTCAGTAGGTCATTTGTTTGTTTGCTTTCAATGAGAGAGTTTAATCACTTCAAAAGAGAGATGGGCATTCTGTTCCTGTGTACACAGGTCTGTCCTCTTTACTTTTATTAATGAGAGAGTTACATATAGTTTAGATCAATTCATACTGCAGTAGTGTCAATATTGGACAATATATGAAACGCTACAAGCTGTAATTCAACACAACCCACTACAACCCCAGTTGAAATGAATTTCATTTTGATGTGGTACTACAATGCAGTATTTTGCAGTAGAGTCTTAATTAAATGCAGTAAAAAAATGTTATGAAAATTCCTAAATTTGACAATTTTTACTATTTTACAAAAAAAACTTAACCAACTACACCAAACCCAAAGGCCCGTATTCACAAAGAATTTATTCCTGGCTTAACTTTTAGTCCAGGACTAAGTCCTACTAGAAGGCCCTCTAAAAATTCATCTTCTCTCCTATATTAGCTTTTTCTGCTGAAAATAGAAAGAGAAAGTACAGATAGGCTCTCAAAGCTGAGAACTTAGCCTATTTCAATTGTTTCTCTTTCTATTCTGTTTTAACAAATTAAAGGGTCCTTTTAGGTGAATTTAGTCCTGGACTAAGTGTTAAGCCCAGGACTAAGTTCTCTTGTGAATATGGGCCAAAGAGAGTATCTTTAGACCTGGATTTAAACCAGGGGTAGTCCTAACCTGAGTGTACTTTTTCTTTCAACATACTCTGAAAGTTGAAAATATAGATAAAAAAAAAAAAATCCTCATGGATTGGCACATCCTGAGGATTTTCTCACTCTTAAAGCAACCTTTCGAGTACCGAAGGATAAGGTCCACTCATGTAGGACTACCCTGGTTTAAATCCAGGTCTAAAGTGGGTTTCCCAGCCATGGGGGGGGGTTAACCTACCATCTCCTTATTTGTGTAAGACCTGTATAGTTTTGGGTGGTATTCTTATGTGCATTGTTCATACTGGGTAGGTTAGAATAGTCCTCTGTAATTGCTTGCTTGGGTGGCAATAAGGGCGGCACTCACCTTAGATGTCTGGTAGCTTTAGGATCAACAAAGTAAAAAGCAGAGCTTAGTCATTGATGGATTTTGTCCTAAAATCCTCTCACATTTACAATTAGGATTTAACCATGTTATAAAGTGTACATCAAACTGTGTGCATTTTGTGTGTGTGTGTGCCTGTTTGCGTGTTATGTGTGTGTGTGGTGTGTGCGTGTACACGTGCATTGTGTTGTGTGTTTGTGTGGTGTGTGTGTGTGTGTGTGTGTGTTTGGTTTGTGTGTGTGTGTGTGTGTGGTGTGTGACTTGCAGAGATACATTGAAAGTGTAAGAGACATTTTGAGTGTATTTTTTACATTGGGGGAGTATTTTTCTTCATTGTGGGAGTAATTTTTACGGAGTTACTATGTTACGAATTGTCCTAATACAGAAAACGTGGTAATCTAGTATTGAGTTTATTCCGTAAAAGAGTAAAAAAAGAGGATTTTTCTAGTTTTAGAACTAGTTCTAAGCCTGCGGCGAATCTCCTTGGCTAAAAGGAGTAAAACTAGAAAAATGAAAAAAAATGAAAAAATCTTTAAAAGTTTCTAAAAAGTGTTTTTAAGAGAACTCCTCAAAACTAATATGGTATGAAATTCTTCCTTATATAGTTTTTTGAAAAGTGTATTTTTCATAAAAAAATGTCTAAAAAAGTGTCTTTTTAAGAGATTTTTCATAAAACTCCCACAATGTATCTCTTGCAAGTTTGTGTGTGTGTTTGTGTATGTCATGCATGCTGCGTATGTGGCAGTTTGTGAGTTACCCTACCATATTAACAGCTTCATTGGTCGCGGCATGGGGAATGTTGGCTTTTTCATGTTCTTTCTCAATGGTCTTGCACTATACCACGCAATAAAATACATACCACCAGTAAAAAATTGTTATTCTGTACAATATCTCACAGGCCAAAATTATACTCAACTACCATAATTTAAATTACTAAATCCCTTAAAGCCCTTATCAGTGATTTTTGTCAAAGAAACACCTCCCTCTTCACTTGAAGGTGAATTTTGTACATTCCTATATTGGAAATTCTTGTTTTTAAGTCGCCTTTTCAGTGACTAAGACTGAAGTACAGAATTATGATTGATTGAATTAGGTTCATCACAATCAACAACGACGCTTCCATGCATCCGCATATTTCCCAAACGTTGGACCCAAAAGACTGATTCAGCCCCTTTTCACATTCTAGAAAAACCTCTTCCCAAACCTTCTTCCCCCAATCCTTTAGAAAATAGGATTCTCCATTTATAACCCTACTAGATGAGGCCATGCAAAATGTTGGCCTCCATCCATGCCACACAAAAGTTGTATTGATTTTCCGGTATAACCATACAACCTGTCAGCTCAGCATGAATAGAATCAACTAACATACACTGACATGAATAAAAAAATCACACTACAGTAAAGCTTGGGGTTAAATACGTTGCATTGAATGCATCTTATTCTTCTACAAGGAGAACACATTCTACTCAATCCCATTTTATGCATGTTGAGTGGGGAAGAGAATATGTCCACTATAGTCCTTTATTTTCCTCGAGTCAGTGACGTCAAAACGTTCAGACATAGGTTTTGCGTTTGCATTTTCGCACCGCCTTTATATGCCTACGTATACCCGCCGTTTTGAATCATGCCCCCTGATGTAATGCTGCGACCACTCCATTACACACCACATCACCGACTTTGAGGAGAGTATGCGTATTTAATGACACCTCAACACAATCGGAGAAAACCTGCGAGGCCGAGTATGGACTGAAAAAAAACGCACATTGAAATCGCAGGCCCGACGAGGGTCGAACCCGGACCACAGTGATGTGAAGCGAGAGAAGACCCACTGCGCTAAACCCTCCCCCCCCCCCTGACCGGATAAGGTAAAATCAACTACAAGTGCTTTCTTTTACAACAACTCCACTAATCCTTTTCAATCTAAGATAACGGCTTGGCCGTCTCCTTGGGTGGGGTACCTGCATCCAATTCATCTTGGGAGAAGTGCTTTACTGTTTTTCTCTTTGCTTGGGGTACCGTGGCAGACTACTGGTGGGTCTTTTGTTTTGAGTTTATCTGATGATTACTGGAGGTAGGGACTCGGAAAAGGAGAATTACACATGCAAGGAATTGACTTAAGATTTGCTTTTTGAGGAACTCATAATGTAATTGCTAATAGGATGCTACCTGTGGGTGCTACTGGACAATTGTCATGAGTCTGACATAACTACTACGTACAATGGTATAATGAATCTGGAAAAGGCACTATACAAATGACGTATATTTCTTATAACATTAGATTGTATGGACTATATTTATTAATCTTGGCCAGATGCCAGCGCACAAAGTGTTGAAAAAAAATCCCATGTGCGCTTAGCCGGATTTGAACAGGCAACTTCCGTATTACTAGTGACAGCACTCTTACCAATTAAGCCAACAAGCGCAGTTCGCCAGAGGATCATAGATTATTATCTACATGGGTTAGGTCCGAAAAGTGTCCATCCCTTTCCTAGCTGATAGCACCAGAACGGTACATTTACATATACGATCTTATATTGTTGGACTTAATTGGTTTAAGCGCGCACTGTCACTAGTAATATGGAGGTTTCCGGTACGGGTCCGGCGGGCGCATATGTTTTGTTTTCCAAACACTCTGTATGCGCTGGCCATCTCCAGGAAAAGATTAATAAATTATTCATCCTTATCTGCCTGGAGAAACTAAGTAGTTAAAATTTCATTAGATTGTATTATAACCTTAGGGAAAAATTTGCCCTTGTTATGAATAGAAAGTGACATTAGGGCAAAATCTGTTTTTTCCCTAGAGGGTGTTTTGATTCAAATCCTATTAATGCTTGCAATGTGCCTATACGGTATAAACACATGTCAGTACTTAGGGATATAAAGTGTTCCAAAATTTTAAGAACCAGAAGACATTCCATGATCATGCTAGAAATCCCCTATTAGTACTAGTACTAACGCTTTGTGAGCTAAAATAAATGTAAAAGTCAGGATTTTTATGTGTTAAGAATAGGGTTTTTGTGGGATCACTTGACTCTATTGAGGTGAAAATTTCCTCCAAAACTGGTGCATTGTGGGATTGACTCAATTACCCTATGGTTTTGCCCCTAACATCAACCAGTGTTATAGTAATATGCTTTATTCTGTTTTAGTACTATGGCAAGATATGTGCAATTTTGAGATTGTAATACAGGCTGTCTGTAATAGGATTTTACTATTAAACAAGCCCATCTCAAACTCATCTTTTTAAAAACAAGCCCCTTTTTTTTGTTTTTTTTTTTTTCCTGTATATGTAATTTTTGGCCTTATTCCACTATTAAACATATTGTTATTTTACAAGCTTGAGAACCTTATACCTTACAGAAAATGATGTTATAGTAAAAAAAATTTGCCCTATCAAATGTATACCGTTTTCAAGGACTGAATATAATTTATGGCAAAAGTAGGCAAATATAGCAAGTAGTAAAAAGGATTTTAATATACAATCCTATCATACCAAAACTCATTATAGTTTCATGAATAATTTAAAATTCCCCTTAATACATGGGTTAGTGTTCCTTATTATATTGACATTCAAAATCTCAGAGTTAACAAAGAGACCACACCACTGATCTGATAAAGGTAATCTCATGACACCATGGGCCTGAAAAACTAGATCATTAATACAATAATATACTAAATTCGTCTATAAGGCGCAAAATCTTCAAAGAGAAACTCATAGCGCCATCACAGACAACAAAGACAAATCAAACAAACCAGCTATGAGCCCCGAAAAGATGGACCAAAAAGGTGCGTCTTTTAAGCTGGACATTGAAGTTCATTCACACACTCCAAACAATATACTTCAGAGAGTACCACCAAATAGGCGGGAATTTTTCGGTTGTTCTCGTTCCATCACAAACACTTATCAAGATGTAGTCTTTAGACAAGTATACATCACAAACACTTATCAAGATGTAGTCTTTAGACAAGTATACATCACAAACACTTATCAAGATGTAGTCTTTAGACAAGTATACATCACAAACACTTATCAAGATGTAGTCTTTAGACAAGTATACATCACAAACACTTATCAAGATGTAGTCTTTAGACAAGTATACATCACAAACACTTATCAAGATGTAGTCTTTAGACAAGTATACATCACAAACACTTATCAAGATGTAGTCTTTAGACAAGTACACATTCAACAAACACTATCAAGATGTAGATCTTTTTAGACCTTATGTGAGTCTCGAGATTGGAATCATACTACTCCTAGACTCTTGCCTGATGATTCCAGATGAGCTATAGAGAGGGCAAGACAAGGTCGCCTGTATAGTACTAGGACTGGAACAGTCTCTTGGCAAAGGACTGGATCAGTCTATCATTATGAGTGATGGCGAGGTCCTCAAGCAAATATAGAAACCACAAGAGAAATTGAACATTGATTTATGGCAAATTCAATAAAAAAAATTTATATTCACCATTGTGTTTGAGGACTGTGTACAATGTTATTGTTAAATTCTGAAAGTACTTCATAAACTTTCTCAATTCATTCTGATTAAATCAGTCTGCCTATACAGGTACAGGAAATACTGCATGACTAACACTCTCTGTCAGACTCAGTGTTGCCAAACCCGCAATTTGGTAGCCAAATTGGGAGACTTTCGCTACTCGCCCCGCGACACGCAAAGGCTCACCGCGAATTCGCGACTTTTGGGCAACATTTCACTTTATGTCCGCGAATCTCTTTATCTCTCTGCGACTTTGTAAGAAGGTAGCACAAAATGAGATAATTGGTTTGGCTTAGAGTTACATATACAATAACACATAGAAAACAAACATTGAGATCAATTAACGACACTTCGCATCGATACCACCCGTTGGGTAAGCGTGCAGCCGTGTATGACGGATGACAAAAGCCTCCTGTCAGTCAATGGCAATGCAATACAAAGAAAATTATTGGAGTGAGCAACTCTGTAAGACATCAGTAAAACAGATTAGCCTAAGTAATTAACTTGCACAGCAGGTAATTACAGCGTATAGAAATGAAATGTCCTAAGAGGGCTTAAGCTGGTGAAGTGTGAAGCATCTTCTGAAAAGGCAAGTTTAGATCAATCTTCACATGCGCGAGGTAAATTTTCTCCCGCCAACATCAAGGAGTGATCACTCAAGTGGTGCGTGTTAAGTTTAAATAGTTCCGTTCCAAAGTCCAAAGCAAAAAGTAAAGTAACAAAATAAGCGGCCATCAGCAGGATGTTATAAAAACTTAGGCCTAGATAAAATATCTTTACATTTACATTTTCTCCACGTTTTCTCATACTTATTTAAACAAAATTATGTATTGCGATATTGATGTTAATGTAAATTTATATTCATTAAAGAAGATTGTATAGTTCGTTATATTTGTATTTAGCAAAGAAAACTCATGAATTTATGTATTTTAGCCATATAAATATGTGTAAAGTTTTTTTATTTTCTCCCGCTTCTCTCTACTTATTTACAAATTTATGTATTTCGATGTTAATTGTAAAAATTTTTATAATCCTTGTTCATTTCTTTATTTGAAATGAATTTATATGATTTTATTTTGTATATTTATTAGCAAAGAAAGTCCATTGAATTATATATGGATTTTAGGCCTATTATATGTAGTTATTACATTTTCTCTCGTTTCTCTGTAATTTAAAATTTTTTAATATCAATAATATTGGCAAATGTTTAATACAATTGATTGTTATAATAAGGCAATATCTAATTAATGTTTTTTTTTTTTATTTTTATTTTATGTTTTCTAAAAAATGATTTGAGATCGAGTTCCAAAATGATATTAATAAAAGAATTGATGGTTTGTACCTCCCCATGTTCATTTTGAGCCACTTAAATTTTGGGTGACTTTTCGGCGTTTTGGGCGACATTTCGAGGCATCCCCCCCGCGAATTGGGCTGAGAATTTTTGGCAACCCTGGTCAGACTTATCATTTTTTAAGATAGACACACCCACTACCAAAGCGGTCCTTATGTGTCCTCTTGCAGATAAAAAAAGAGGTAACATAATCTAAAACAAGACGAGTCCTTAAAAAGGACAATCTTCTGCATCTTAGTGCACAATTTGCGAAAAAAAGCAAAAAATAAAAAAAATAAAAGTTTTGTAACACAATTTTAGTTTGAAATGTTTTACATGTACACAGCAATTTCGTATACAATGAATACTTTGCCAGGCATCAATCATAATGAGCATCCTTTATTGTGAAAAACAAGAATTCAGTTCACCTAATAATATAGATCTATTTTTTTATACTAAGCAAATTCCAATAAAACTTCACGAATTTAATATGATATTGTGTTCTTACCGTTTCTTCGACAGAAGTATTTCCCAACCACACAGAACAACCAAAAAAAGACTCACTCCTTGGGCGCCCCTTTCCTTGTTAACGGAATTTTTATTAAATGGAACTTCTTTCCAATGCACGACTAAGCAAAAGACCATATCACTATTGGTAGTACTATCTGCCATACATTGCTGTACAAAAAGTTGTGCCTGTTTACAACACATGTAATATTAGTCTGCTTAATGAATTAGTTCTAAGCTATCAGTGTTAAATTGTTGTACATACAAACAATGTAATTGTGTACCACAATTGGATATTATAACAGTGGAAGTTTATTTTGGTTATAGTTAGCTATAGAAGTCATTCTACAGTGAAATATGTCAAGCAAAATTGTGCAAAACTGACCCAACCCAATCAGAAAAACTGCTTACATACAAAGCTTGGTGATGGCTATAGTCTCATTTAGTGAACAGTAAGCAGGGAATGCCACTATCACTAGTGACAAGTGCAAGGCGGGTATTTAAATCACTGACCATGGCCCTGGAAATATGAGACTCTTGATCTCAACAAGACACACATCAGTAGAGCAGCTAAGTCTACACAAGGATTTTGGGGGTTTCCGACCACAATTAGAAATGTGTACCCACGGCTTGGGTTTGTCAACTTAGGCGTTAATCTCTGCTTGCGCAGGGAGAAAAAATACCTTTTGAGCAATGTAACTCCAATACATACTGCAAAGGTTAATGTCTCTTAACATTTTAACATATCTACACAGAAAATCATTTTCTGTGTCAAAACCTCTTTCAGCTCTCTGTATTTTGGCCCCCATGCCTAAGATAAACTAGCAAAAGACATCTTGCCCCCTCAGAATACTTAGAATACTCCGATTTTTACTTTACAAAAGTTGACACTCACAATAAACCTCTTGCCAGATTTCTATTCCAGCTCAACTGTTTCCTCTTCACAAACATTTCTTCCATCTTTGTTGGAATGGCCTCAAACCTTCGGAGAGTTTATTGTTGTGTATCGCCAATCCTATTTCTAGCGTATGGGATCTGCCAACAAAATGAGTTAAGTTGATGTTCCTGTTAGGTTATGTTTAATCATAACATGACAACTACATTTATCATGCGCCGATTCACATAAAGTGTTCCCAGTGCAGCGAAAAAAAACAAGAAAACAAGAAAGAAAACACTGCATGAATGTAATGAGATGGGTTGAGGTATGTTTTCATAGGCCTGTATGTAAAATTATCAATACTGAGGTCCAAAAAGGGGGGCAACGGAAGGAGTGTTCCCTAAGAACAAGAGCTGTTCCCTAAGGAACAAGAGAGTTCCATAGGGAACAATTCCCGGTCACACTATGGTTTTCTGCATAAATGTTTCCACAGTGAAATCTCAGTTTCATTTCCTCAAATCACTCTATAAACTGACTATGGTAAGCTTGACAAACATTCAGTGCAGACACAGTCATCAGAAGGTCATTTGGTGATTTTTTTGTCACTTAGAAATGCCAGAAGTGTGAGCAGTATTGAAGCACAGATACACACATTTCATAAGACATGGAATTAAAAGGTTAAATTTGGTGATTACTGGCAATAGCCTGAAAGAGCCTCATAATTATGGAATAAAGCAGAGAGCAGTGATTTTGAATACTTATATAATGTTACTCTCATATAGCTGCCTTATTCCGGATTGAGGGTATATCCAGATATTGCCAATTATTTTTTATTCAAAAGTCATGAGCACGGAGCAGGTATGAAAAAAAGCACATGACGGACAAAAAATTTTGTGACAATGAAAAGCAACGTTAACTTTGCTTAATTATTTTATATTGAAAATAAACTGGTAAAGTTAGGTTTGATCATGCTCATCTAAAGACAACTTATTCCACACATCCATCCAGGATTTACAGAAACCGTGTAGGAATGATGCATCTCGTTTGCTTTTGTGGGGCCAATTTTGCATGATCAGATGTCCTGGACCAGATGGTAAGTGGCAAACCGACCTTTGCAAATGGGGGGGGGCAGGCACCGACAGAAGGCAGAAGAGAACGCACCGAAGAGAAGGGGTGCCAAGGATTTTGTGAGGGTTGAATTTGGTCCTTCTCCATAGACACTATACAAACGGCAGTTATTGGGGGGGCGGGGCGGCGGGGGCGAGGCAAGGAGGTTCTGAGCAGAGGGGCACTAGTCCCCCACTGGTTACGCCACTGAATATGGTCCAGGACCGTAGCGTAGGGTCCTGGGCATAAATAATCGGTAGAATATTCTAAGTCAAATTGAATGCATATATGCTCCAGGGATATGGCCAAATATGCTCCGGGAGCAGTATTTGACAGAATATTTCTCCATTTGCCATATGCTCCTGGGCTTGGCAGTCAATGTGCTCCTGAAGCATTGTGCAGTCAAACGTGTCCTGGAGCATTGTGCCAGTCAAATGTGTCATGGGCATTGTGCAGTCAAAGTGCTCTGGAGCATGTCAGTCAAAATGTGCCCAGGAGCATGTGCTCCAGGAGCACATTCGCCATGAAGCTATTGGTCTCAAAATTATTTCTCCAGATTATGAAATCAGGAACCGAGATGGTAAAATATTGCTACTGGAGCATATTTGAACTTAGAATCTTCAGATATTTTTCAAATATTTATGCTCAAGGAACATATATGCTCCAGGACCATGTACCATATATCAGGCAAAAATGCATAAAAGCATGCATCTCTCTACAGTTACTGATACTGCCACATTGCCACCCAGGGTGCCTTTTAATATACACCCTTTTCTAAAAAATTCACAATAGCACGTTAATGCACCTATTTCGGATCCCAAAAATGTTTTATGCCTATTTGTGAAGTATATTAGAGGTTTTCAGCATTTTTGATCACAATCGAGTTCATTTAAAACCCTGTCTTATTTCAGAAGTATGTGCTCAAGAATGGGGTTAGAGGAGACATGGTTAAAACAATACACCATTTTTTACTATATCGAGGGATCAGTAACAAAAAGCTGTAATTCCCTTTTGTGCCATCCAATCAGACACTTAAGTCTAAAAAGAAGCCAGTCTCTGTTTCCATGACACTGACTTCATAGGGTTTTAGGAGAGAAACCAAAAATACCGAGTCTAAGGGGGGGGGGGGGGGGAGGGGGGGCTCTCATTTTTTGACAAAAATGGAGTTTTGTGTTTGTGGCACTGAACCCTAAAAAATTTGGTTTCATGTTTTTACTATGTTTTTACTAAACTCAAGGAAAGGGCTGGTATTCTTGAATGAAATCTAACTCTAAACTTGAGCCTAAACACGGTTAGTCCTACAAATAGACCTTTATCTTTGCCCATGCTCTGAAAATGTAATGTAAAGCGAGAAGAAATTTCTCTTGGATAGGTCAAAAGAAATAGGTTGAGAAAAATTTCTCAGGGGAGGGTCGTTCCAATTATCCACAAGAAATTCATTGAGAGTAGTGCCAATCATCCACAAGAAATTTTCATTGATGAGTCGTTCAACTCATCCACACGCACTTTCTCATGGATGCGTCATTCCAACTCATCAAAAAGAAATATTTTCATGGATGGTTTTGTTCCAACCACACAAAAATTTTCTCATTAATGAGTCGTTCCAACTCATCCACAAGAAATTTCTCATTGATGAGTCGTTCACAACTCATCCACAAGAAATTTCTCATGGATGGGTCATTCCAACTCATCAACAAGAAATTTCTCATGGATGGGTCATTCCAACTCATCTATAAGAAATTTTTCATGGGATGGGTCGTTCCAACTCATCCACAAGAAATTGCTCATGGATGGGTCGTTTCAACTCATCCACAAGAAATTTCTCATGGATGGGTCGTTCCAACTCATCCGCAAGAAAGGGTGCATTCATCTAATCAACCTAGTTTATGCCCAGGTCTAAAGTTAGACTCTCTTCAAGTTATTTTTTCACATTTTTCCTTACTTGTTCTGCAAAGAGTTCTTTAAGTCTCTGTATATGTATGGCATCATCTGGGTTACTGTTAGCATATTCATCTATGCAGAATGCCTGAGAGAGAAAAGGATACTTTGTGTTAAACAATTGTTACAAAGATGATACACTGGTACCTTGGATGATTTCGGAATTAAGACAGCCTTTTCTCGACAGTTGTAAATCTCTTATCGCCAAAAAAAAACCCAGACTTCTGAGCTACTACAGTCACTGTCAAAATACTTCTCTGATGACCAATGCAGCACTTGATAGAGTACCGAGGAAAGTGATGGTGTGGTCAATGAGGAAGAGAGGGATACCAGAGGTAATGGTTAGAGCACTGATGAGTTTGTATGAAGGAGCAAAGACAAGAGTTAGAGTGGGATCTGATTTGTCCGAGGAGTTTGAGGTGAAGGTGGGTGTGCATCAGGTTTCTGTGCTTTCGCCGTTGGTTTTTGCAATTGTGATGATGTAGTCACGGAGAGTGCAAAGAAGGTTTGTTGAGTGAGATGTTTATGCTGATGACTTGGCTTTAATGAGCGAGACATTGGAAGGACTGAGAGAGAAGTTTTGGAAATCTCTTTGGATTGGAAAATCTCTTTGGATTGGAACAAAGTAAAGTTGACTCATACCTTTTCATACATAGCCGGCCCTCCCATGACGGCAGAATCTATGACGCCATTGAGTTGTAAACTGAGTGGATTGATGGGAAGGTTAGGGTCCTCCTGGTGACGGCAAATCATCTGCTTGAGTTTGCGATTCACATCTTCCATGTTCTCAATGGCATTGCGGATAGGAACTTAGTTCCTCTGGAAAAAGAAACAAAAATCAGTTTCAATATGAGGCTGTTTATAATGTGAACAGTAATGGTGCCAATTAAACTGAATTGAATTGGTATCCATTAAAGTGGATCTAAACATGAAAAAAAAATAATTTTAATTTAAGTCTGTTTTTAAAAGATGTCTTTGCGACCTGAAAGAAAGAATATCTACTGCAATAGATTGCCTTAATTAGCAGAATTAACGAACAAATGTTGTCTATGGAGGTCGCGACGTTTGGCATTGGTGACGTTGCTCGGCATTGGTGACGTTGTATGACCTTGAAATCACAATAGCCGACACACCAGTTCTGTTGGCAATTTCTAGAGTACTCCCGGAGTACTCCTGTTCCGTAAAAAATCCGATTATATAGTGTGTCCCGTAGAAAATCACTTCGATCCGCATTAAAAACCTGGTACGAATTCCTTGATAGGATTACTGAAAAGGTTTGGTTGTTTCATTCATCATTGGCTCTTCTTCAGACACACTATGTACTACATACCACCATTATTTTCTATTTTTCAACGGGGCTGATCAAAATGGCTGCACTCATACGGAAGATTTATAAACTTTTTACTTTGTTATCAATAATACAGTGTCATTTTTCTGATTGAAAGACCTTCATTTTAACAAAAATGTATTTATAAATAAAAAAAAATTTTTGAAGCAACGATTGATAATTAGCCTGGTATTTTCACTTTAAGATTTCGAACAACAATTTTAAATTTAACCAAATTTTCATTCATGAAAGCCCTAGCATACATTATCAAAATTAGAAACGGCAACCATACCACGGCAGGCGGGACATTTTATATGGACTATATACTTGATATCTCTGCATGGTGAAATTTTTTAAAAAAATTTCTCCCTGCATGTGGATATGCTAAAGAAACTAGACATCCCTCAATGCAGAAAATGTTTTATTTACACCAAATTCTTCCTACATGCTATAAATGCATATGTAATTGTGCACATGTTTTCATAGACAACGGCAAAAAAAATTGTAAACGGGCACACATTAAGAATTGTACCATCCCTCTTTTTGAAATGTGCAAAAAAAAGTTCCTTCCCCAGAGCCGAAGTACAAGAGCAGATGTGTGCACTACACATGTTGTATCTGCATAACAAATATGGTTGCTGTAATATACCTGGCTATAATCTTGTGACTTCAAACCATCTGAGGATGCCCGGTAGTTTGTAAGCAGTACTGAAGTAGGTTTCTCTCTATCCACATTGTCTTGAACTCATTCTCCTTGTCCTTCTTGCCTTGTGAATGGTCTTGAGTAGGTTGAACTTTTTTGTTATCCTCGTTCACTGCATAGTAGCTGTGAAAAGAAATGAATGTTGTGAATTGAGACTTATGAGCCTCCAGTATGCAAGTCTTTCAAACATCGTCTGGTAACACACGCTTACGACGTCCTCCTCCGAGCATTTGTTAACCGGAATTAAAGGTTCTTGTTGCGATCGTCTTTGCCCCCCCCCCCCGATTTTACCCAAAGTAATATCAACTTTTATATCACATGAAAGGCCGTCTTTGTCTTCCTGAAATTTCAAGCTTCCAAATTCCGTCCCTTCTCAAGTCTTCACAAAAACTGAACTGCCGGTTTTAATGGTTAACCTCCAATATTAGCACCGTAGTGAATAGGCCTTGACACTATGCTTATTGCTTCTACCATCAAAACTGCAAGCTTGTTTCCCATGGTACTTTGTGACCAGTCTAGTTATTTAGTAGATCACACGTCAAACAAGCACCTTTAAGACTGGCAAACTAGCTACGATGGCATCGTCAATCATTTTTCTTTCAAAAGGAGTTCATGCTGCAACCACAGATTACTACCAGAAGCAAGGGTTGTCCACATGACATCTGTAATAATCTGTGTTCAGGCATGTGAGTGGCCATGTTTAAAAAAAACACGGAAAAAAAAAAACGAAATTTCCTGTATACAGACTACAGGGCAATTCCATATTCAGCTACTGGCAGTGAAGGTTGCCGAATATGGCAGACTCATGTGGCATTTTCGCTACCACTAAACTATTAGGTAAGATGGCCCGCAACAAAAAATCTTACGAATTTAAACATTTTAAGAAAATGGAAGAAAGGAACTTAATATACCTTAACAATAGGATGGCCATTCAGCTTACGATGAGAAAATCTCCTATACCGTGTGCCCTTCTTACAACAATTTTCTTCGATCAATTATACGGACCCACTTGTCCAAACACCCCTACATATAGTCCGCGATCTAAAGTCGCCATAATAAATAGTTCTTTGTGTCACTAACTTGATAAGGTTTATTGGATCTTAGAAAGACTGAATGGATTGGATTTGAAATGTAGATTGAAATGTAGAGTAAGATTCTTTCTGTGTGCCTGCGATTTAGCACTGTTGTAGAAATTAACATCATACCTAGAGGCACGGTTCAAAACAAACACCTACCACATCACAATAGAGTGCTTTCACTAGCTCTTGCTTGGGAATACAGGGGGAAAAGGTCACGAAAGCCTTTCAAAAAGTTTTGATTTCCATGTCGTTGACAATAATGAAACTGATATAAAACACAATTTTTTTCCCCTTTCAAAAACAAACATGGATTAGGATTTAGGATATAAAAAATGTGACGCAGGCAAAGGGAAAAACGCGGAAGGAACGGAAATTTGCGGAACGTTTGAAAAATTCTCATGCCTGCTGATGAATCGCACATCATACATTTAACCACAAACAAAACAAAGAGGAAGAATGGACCAAATAGAGCATGACAAGCTAGAGAACAAAAACCCTTAATTCAATGAATTGAAGGTTAAAAAAGGCGGGGGACCTGCAATAATTTTCTTGGTCTTACCTCATGATTTGGTCACTAATCATCTTGCCCCTGAACTCTCTCCTGTCCTCTCTCATTGGTTGCACAGGGACTATGTTGTAATACTGTGAAAGGTTGCAGTTAAGTATGACAACAAAACTAATTCATAAAACAAGGGGGTTAACTACATGATTGTTTACAAAATAATCAAACTTAATGCTAAACGATAGCGCATGTGCATATTCTGTGAAATTATCAGTTTCATATTAAAATCCACATTTGTTAAGAGACATAATTGTGAGTAACCTGCAAACATACTTAGAGACTAAAGGTATGATTTTGGGAACCGGTACTCTCTTTACGACGAATTGAAACCAAGGAGATACCATTATTTTAAGGGAAAAATGAGGCGGAGGGCAGAGTTTTTCACGCAAAAGTAATGGTGTAGCCGGTTTCAATCGTCGTAAAAAGAGTACAGGTTCCAAAATCATACCTTTATTCACATTCTTAAACAGCTTTATCATTTAAGGTTCATCTTTAAACCCAATTTGCGAACTTTATGGCTTTTAAATACAACAGAAAGAACTGCCACCACCCAGTGACAAACAATTCGAACAAACCCGTTTGAATGAAACGCAAGGAGACGCACGTTGGCAGGCGCAACGCGAACGTAACAAAAACGTGTCTATGGACACGAGCGCTTCAACCTAAAAATAACATTCAATACACAGCGCGTACTACCTGGGTTCAAGGTCGAATTGAACCCGGGGCATCAGGCCAATGTTAAATTGCTTACATTTTAAAGCTGTTTAAGAATTGATTTAGTAGTTGCTTGCCAACAATCTCAAATTTAGAATTCCATGACCAAGCTGTACAATCCCATACTGAATTAAATTGGAATCAATCTCCAACCACCTTGTAAGAACCAGAAACAGCTTGTAAACATGCTTCAAACCAAACAAACTTCCCCATCTTTCTCTCTCATACTTTTCATTTCATTCATTAAAAAAAGGAACCGGATTTGTTGTTAAGAATGAGCACCCATCATTGTGGGACCAATAAATTGAAAATGAACACGAAAATATATATGAAAAACCAATTGGAAATTAAATGTTAATAAATGTCACTAGCCAAAAAAAAATTATCAGGTTTCCTTTTTTTTATTGTCCATGAGTTTTCCGACTCTGCAAACATCTTTCATAAATCACAACATTCCTCCCCCCCCCCAGTGAAGTTGAAACCCTGACAAGGTTTATAAAATGTGAAATTATCTGTAATGAATGAATTTTTTGTTACAGAGTACAAGTAAAGGATACTTTGCAAATCTGAGTCCATAACCTCTTTGTCTGGTTGTGTTGTTTTGTTCATCAGCTGTGCATTTGGGAACTGTTGTTGTAATCTGGCTACAAAGTCAGTTAACCGCTCGTAGTCCTTGCCTCTGTAAATGAACATTTTGTTCTGCAACACACATAAATAACACATTGTAAAAAACCTGTTCCTAATCTCTTAATACAAATCACATAAATCACAAAAAAAGGTTTTGGACCCTGGAATTCACCGGAGTCCCAACCTATGTATCAATGACTTTATGAATCACAATGTTTGCTTTGGGGAAGTAAAAAAAAAAAAAACTGTGCATTGTCCTCCATTCCCTTTCTTCTCCCCTTAATTAATAACAACCTTTAATTTCAGTTTATTGCGGGTGGAGTGCACAAAGGAATAATGCCTACTTTCGCACATCTTGCTTCTTATGTGGAAAGTTAGGCACGTTCCACATCTTGCTTCTTATGTGGAAAGTTAGGCACGTTCCACATCTTGCTTCTTATGTGGAAAGTTAGGCATTATGTCTCTTATCATCTGCACCCGCATAAACCTGAAATCTAAATGTCGTTAGTGTTGGGACACTTTAGCAAACTGGAAAGACTAATATTAGTGTGTCTCAACACTGCATGGGTAGCGGGGAAAACGCAAGTCAAGCAGTCAGAAGTCTCTAAAGAACCATTTCGCAGGATTATAGGTTCCGAGTCATTGCCTTAATAGTGCAGTATGGTTGTGTAATCCATAGGATTTTCAACATGCAAAATGTTGTAAGGGAAGCACCTATCACAAGTCCCAAGTTTCCCCCTTGTTCTAAATTTTTTACAGGCCGGATTTCAAATGGCCGCCGTTTGATCAAACATCCAAGTTAAAATCCATTACAAGTTTAAAAAATACACCTTTTACAACTACCACCGGGTACAAATGTACTAATAGACCAATAAACCATCGCTAGTAAACTGCATGGACTCTTGTGAGAACTTTCCTACTCTGTAAAAGATTGTTTAGAAATTAAACACCTTTCTAAACACTTTTTTGCAACTAATACTGTACCAAATAATAATGCAAATGTACTTATGCAAATAAACAATCAGTAAACTGGTGGACAGTACTCCGGCCACGGCGAATCCTGCTGTTCATCCGGTAGATGGGGTTCGCGACGGGCTCCAGCCAGGCCAGGATCATCCTCTCACGGAGTTTTGAAGGAGAACCACAGTAGTGATATTGGGCGGTAGTTTTAGGGTTGTCGCCAGCTGTTTGGTCCGGGATGCGATGATAGTTAGCGCCCTCCTCCAGATCTTGGGTACGTACTGTTTGGTAAGGCAACTGTGAGAACTCCTTGAGCATTCTAGACAATCGTGCGCCGCATTTCAATCAGTGAACTCCGCTGGTATGTTACCCTGGGGCACCGACATTGGAAAGAGTTAGAGTATGATGGCGCTACCTTAAGACCCTCCTTCGCACCTCTCCGGCAGTTCTTAGGATCCCCCCAGTTTGAGCATAAATTCTGTTCTTAAGAAGGCTTAATTTTCCCAAATTTCAGCTCCCAAGCCTGCAATTTTCTCAAAATTTCAGTTCCCAAGCCCCTACTTTCGGAGACAAATCCAGTTCACAAGCCCCCAATTTCTGAAATCGGGGCCGCACATCCCTAACCTGAAAAAAAGTTGGGCCTTTCCACTCTTTATTGGTTGAGCATAGCGTAGCTCATCCAGTGAGAAGGATTTTGAAAGTGACTCCGTCCACGCCGGGGCTCGTTGAAGTTTGGTGATCTCTTTTTTTTTTTGACAAGCGAGTGTGATCCTTATCATGTTCTTGAAATGACCATTTGCGTGGAGTTGCTCAGCAATTGAGTTGACAGTCACTGGACATCGTTCGATGGTTTGGGAAATTCTGGCGGGAGACGTTTTATTAGTCTTCCAGGCCTTCCTGCTCTGCTTTAGTGGTTGAAGTCGATTCCTTGGACGCGTCTCCTCAGCGCTCACGTCATGCGTTTCCTGTCCAAGCAGTTTGTCAATTCTTAATCCTTTGATGACGCTAACAATTACCGCTTACAAATGGTACACATGCCTTACTGCATGTGGACCTATTTGCGCTGCTTTAGAGACCTGACCCTCGGTTCATTCGGGAACATCAAACAGCAAAAAGACCACTGTCCAGCCGCCAATCAGGGACAAATCGGAATCTTGACTGCCTGTTCCAATGCTAGAGGCCCCACCCACATTTGTCCGACATGAACCTGACATTTGTTTCCATAGCAACTGGGATCATGCCGATGAACGCATTGAACTGGTGACTGACAATGCACTTAATATTGGCATGTCTTCCATGAAGAAAATGTAGGCAAAGAACTTCTCTGATTCTTACTCTTCACCAAAAGACAAAGTACAGTCACTTGCTGCTATGAAGAACCAATCAAAATACGTGGAGAGGACAAAGTGATTTAATCCATCAATGATGTTCAAGAGAATTACTTGTATCCTCAACAAGTACTTACTGAAATGGAAACTTTCCTACTGTATAGCTAGCACCACAGCCCCATCTCTCGTCAAAAAGATGGGACAAATCCGATGACATACAGAGTTCTCTGGGGAGATGATGAAGACCTGTGATTGCCGACAAACTCCTGATGAAGCCATCTATGTTCTTGATGGAGTACTTGCTCCTGCTGTATTCTGGCCACAACCACAACATACAAGCTGTGTGAATGCTTACAAAGCCTACAATCATCAAGCATACCATGGGTACCGACATTTGTATTTGATAGATTATCATAGGACCTCCATCACAAGTCAGCCAATGCAGAACCGAAGATCCAAAGACTTCCCTCTTCAGATATCGTTTTGCACCCAATTTTCCAACAACCACAACTCAGGCTGCATTCCTTTGCAACACTGCAACAGGCACGCCTCATTGACCACGTTGTCAAAAACCCAGTACCAGCTCCGTGGTAATCACTGTAAAACAAGCAGAGTCTGATGCTGACACATTCATTGTGTCAACAGCCTTTCAGATGGCTGAAAGCTCAGAACCATAACCAGTATAGTTGGTTGGAAAACAGATACTGATTTGCTGGCATGTTGGTTGCACGAGCAACATCATCTATGGACTTGTACATGTTATGCCATCGCAGTCCAATGACGCTATAAACAGTGTGGCAGCAATTCAGCAAACATAAGGGAGCACAATAAGACATCATCTCTTGTTTATCCACGCGATGACAGGATGTGAGACAACATCAGCCATATATGGACAAGCAAAAGTAAAAGCCTTAAAACTTGCAACAGAAGCAGTAGCTAATCTGTGTTCGCATATGGAGGTATTTTCATCGGATTCTAGCACCCATGAAGATGTTGCCACAGGCAGGGGGAACAGTTTTCTACTCGGACTTACGTACTGGGCAATTTAACTTCTCTAAATAGACACCTTCCCGTCCCTCTGTTTGCCTATAAGCATCAGTGGCTAAGCATCAGCCAGTAGCTTCCTTTACCATTGCTAGTCCTTCCACGCCGACCAGTGCAGCAGCTCGCAACGAACTCGTCAGCAGTGTATCTGCAGGTCCAACATTGGTTGGGTCACTCAATGTCTCCCCCATTGGGATGGAAAACAGATGCACATTCTATTGTTGCAGTTGCCACCGATCAACCTGCTGCCCTGAAACAATTATTTAAGCTTGTCAGTTTGTACTTGCAAATCATGCTGTGGTAATGCCTGTGGTTTGCAGAAAAGGGAGAAAGCTAACTCTGACATTGCTGCATGCCTGGGAGAGACACTGTAGCAACACAGCATCAAGTACTCTGGCTGATGAAGACTCATCCATCGCTATGATTAAAAGTTACTGAACACTTTGATCTGCTGGCTAAATAATTTCGCCAATATTGTGAATGGAGTTTGCTCTGATTGTTCCAACTTTATGATGAATCCATTTATTTGTACTTGAACTCTAATACATTATGTATTTGTATTGTACTTGAAATGGCGGCATTCACCTGATTTGGTTTTGAATTTCAGTAATAATGAGGGCAGAATTAATTAGTGGATGCCTCACCCTCTGCCCCCCCCCTTCTACAGGTACTGTTTTTACTTGACCTTGAAATGTAATTATATGTGTACTAGGAAACTGATATCATCAAATTGTGGTCAAAAATGGCGGCCATTTTGATTTGGTTGGTGATTTGCAGGAATAATAGGGCCAGAATGTTACTAGTGTGTAACCTCACAATGTAACCATGCTACGCCACTGTTTTTGTACTTGTATGATACGCATTATGTAATTTATATTGTACTTGAACCTGATATCATACATTTTTTGTAAAAATTTTTGTTTTGACTTTTGACTTTTGTTTGGTGTTTTCCTAATATGGTCAAAATATTAAGAGTGGTATACCTCAATTATATCCCCCTGGCTGCAACTACTGTTTTTGTACTTGGATTATATGCATTATGTGATTATATCGTTCGTTAAACCCCGATAAATCATCATTTTAGGGGGAAATGGCGGCCATTTTGAATGTTTGGCTGTAGAAAGTTAGCACAAGGGGAACTTGGGGACTTTTTAAATCTGTCTGTTCCCTGACGACCCTCTGACACTCCTCCCTGAAAAATTCCGCCTAATGATTTTATTTATTTCCAGGTTACACCTAAAGTTCCTGGGCTAATAAGGATTAAGAAAAAGTATATTTTTGCCTAGGTTCCAATTTTTTTGCCGGGTGGATGTACTCGCACTACTTAACAGCTATTCACAGGACCCCAATAAGAAGCTGGTTGTATACATCACAACCATTCACAACCATCTTCAACCTGTAATTGCACTACTCACCCTCCCTGAGGATGATGGGAAGCACGGCCCCATGTAAAGAAACTTTGAAATCTCTGGTGCTGGTCTGGGACCTTCATGATGTTGTCTTATAGTGGGCTTGTCTTTGTACAAGCAGAAACCCAAAACAAAAAAACCAATCACTACTCCAGCACAAAGACAGGAACACTGGCCCATTAAAATCACTACAGAATTCTTTTGTTTTTGAATTTTTTTTTCTTGAAATTTAACCTTATTCCGCTATAATATGGTTATTCCCCCGTGTAAAATTGCATTGACCTAGTCCAGTTTCCAGCACTTCATTTTATGGAATCTAGCACATGCTGAATAAAGGCTATTAAGCAAAACAGTATGTTTTTTTCAGCTTCTTTTAGCTGAAAGTTATGTGCTGTGCTTTTTTATAATTGCAAAAATAGGCTATGACCTATGCGGTACTTTTTCTTAAATTTTAACTCACACTTATGTGGCGTTTTTAGAAATATACAATATGTGCTGTGCCACTCCTAAAATGTACTCTCCACTATTTTCAGGGTATAAAAAACAAACTTCACCAATGAAAAAAAAACAGCACATAGATACAGTCTATGTCTTTTCACCTTTTCCTTTTATTTGTATTGTTAAATGTCTTCACTTTGAAAAGTTTCAGGCGAGAAGCTGACAGCAAACTGACTGTTTTCAATATGGTCCTTTGAAGAGGTGCACACTTTGTTATTGCTATTATAATTAATACCGACCCCCGTAGATTCCCACCTGTTTTTAAACCTGAAATTAGCTTGAATTTAGGGGGTGGGATTATAATGGGTCTCCTAACATGTAACACACAAGCTCATAATAACTTATCCAGATATTTTCATGTGTTAAATGAGGTGTGTGATCAACAAAGACCTGTTAAAAGAACTGAGCAGGAACATAATTTGTCAAGAAAATTGCTGAAAGATACTACAAAAAAACCAGTAATGATGTAACAAAAACTGTGCATGTAATCTTGGGATTCAGCAAAAAAACTTAGGTGGGATTATAATAAGATTGTCTATCATTTCAGATTTTTTCAAATACTGGGGGTGGGATTTATACTCGAGCAGAGGACTATGACTCGGGTCGGTATGGTATTAAACTTCTCTCTTTGTTTTTATTAAACTTCCATTTTTTCACAGGTAACATTCAAGACCTCAGCAGAAAAAACACATCAAACCAGTTTGTATCAAAATAGTGAACTTTTTATCTGTGATAGATAGCCTAGTAAACAAAAGCCAAACCAGACTTGACATAGTAACAATTGTGCCTAGACTTGACTCAAGTAAGACCAGACTTTGACCAACTGACAACAGTACACCTAACCCAGAACTTGACAATAGGAATATGCCTAAAGACTTGACTCAAGTAGACAGACTTGGATACTGAAAACTATCAGCCAAACCAACCTTGACTAAGTACAATGTGCCCTAACTTGACTCAATTAAGACCAGACTTTGGAACCTCTGAAGCAGTATCACCTAAACCAACTTGACAATAGGTACATGTGGCCTATAACCTGGACTCAAGTAGACCGACTTGGATACTGAAACAGTAATCAACCTAAACCAGACTACTAGGTCCAAGATGCCCTAGACCTTGAAAACTCAAGTAAGACCAGAACTTGGATCTGAAATATCATCCAAACCAGACTGCAATAAGTACAATGTGCTAGACTCTGATTCAAGTAAGGACCAGACTTGGATACTTGAAACGTCTCCCCTAACCCCAGACTGCACATAGGTACAATGTGCCTAACCTTGACTCAATTAAAACCAACTTGTATACGAAAACATTAATCACCCCCCACCCCAACCAGAGCTTAGACATAGGACACTGTGCCTAGACTGGACTCAAGTAAGACCAGACATGGATACTGAAAAAAGTATCACCCAAACCCAGACTTGACATAGGTACCAATGCTGCCTAGACATTGGACTCAAGTACGAACAGAATGGATACCGAAAACAGTATCACCCGAACCAGACTTGAAATCGGGATACAATGTGCTTAGACTGATCAAGTAAGAACCAGACTGGATACTAAAAAGAGTGTGACCTAAAAAGACGTGACATAGGTTACAATGTGCGAGACTTGACTCAAGTAAGACCAGACTTGGATAGGTTGAAACAGTGTGACCACCGTAATTGATCAGTATATGTAGTCACAAATGTTCTTTTCAAACTGGTTACCAGCTCTTTACACAATGATAGGGCCTTCTCCCACAGCTGCAAAGGAAAGCAACAACAGAAATTGATGTTATTAATTCTCAGTATTTATTTCAGAATTTACGCACCATTTGAACTAGAATTGCAGTTCTGAGACAGTTTGCTATATTCAAAAGAACATACAGCAAGAGCCACATTTTTTTGTTTTACCAATCAGAACAAACGATGCAAATGAGAGGATGCTTAATTTGCACATTTAGTGATGATAGACTACACACTTAGGCCGGTATTCACATAAGCGGTGAACTTTAAACCCAGTGGTTAATTTTAACCTCGGTTTAAATATCCCATAGAGAACAACATGAATTTAGCCCATGATGTGGGGGAAACCCTGTTTAACCCTGGTTAAAGTTTAAACCGCTTTTGTGGATACAAGCCTTGGTGGTTAATGTGTTCAATATTACATACAGATGTTTGTGGAAAGTTGATCACCGCCCTTCTACGTGTGTCTTGTTGTTATTAAACCAAAAACCAATATGGAAATGAGGTTAATATTTGTATCCACTATTACCCAAATACAAGTGTCATATAAAATTGTATCGATTGCGCCCAAATTTATTGGTCGAGGCTATGAGCTGCTCAAAATTGAGCGAAACGCAGTCGATCCCAATATTTTAAACTCATCAGGTCGACCAACACATTTTGGCGTAAATCGTCCGATTTTATGATTATCATTTTCAGATCCAATATTTTCACATTTGATCCCTTAAAACATGCATAATCATAAATCATCAATGCTTCTGAAATGAAGGTGTTGCTGATCTTCCCCAAATAATAAATATGATTCAGAACTTTTATTTTCCCATATAGGAGCCAGTAGTTTCTGAAACGTGATTACCATGCAAATTGCAATGATCAACAGACCAAAGTTTTCTAACACACAAACTTCAATCTACCATTGTCAAATCAATCCTGTGATTTACTAAAATGTTTTTTTTTTCCAAAGTAACTAAATGCAACGCAATTACACTCACACTCCCACAAAATTCAGTTTACCTTGCCTTGTCAAAGTGCCCATGACGTCAGAAAACAACATGATCTTAAGCTCCCTCTCCGTCCTTTCCGGCATCTGGTATCCTGGTTGGTGTCACCAGTGGCTTGATTGGAACACTGTAAATAAATACAACCTGCAAAGGCAAAAGATCTCATTGACACTGGTAAAAAAAAAAAAGAAAAAAAAAAAAAAAAAAAAAAAAAAAAAAAAAAAAAAAAACCAAAAAAAAAAAAAAAAAAAAAAAAAAAAACCAAAAAACATAAAAAAAAAAAAAAAAAAAAAAAAACCTCCAGTTGGGTTTCACCCAAGCTTTATTAGTCCATTGTCACAAGCATACAGGGAATGGATAAGAGTTCATGATGTTACTCCAAGACTTTCCCTGCAATTCCAAGCATGATACAGCTTTTCTACGTACTCCTTAAATTTTTGCAGTTAAAGTGTTACCTGTAGCTGATTATCTATATCAATGTTACATGTAATCTGATATCAATATAGTCTCCTAGGGGTTACAAGCATAATAATCAGTTTTTACTAGGCACTCTATTAAAGGTGCGTGTTCCATCGTCTTTGAACCCCCCTATTTACCCGGTAGTAATATCGATTTTGATATCATAAGTAGGCCGTATTTTTTCTCATTGTCTTCCTGAATTTTGAGCTTTCAAATCCTTTCATGTCCCAAGATATGAACAAAACCCCATTTTAGTGGTTAACCGATCAATATTAGCACCGTATTGAATAGAGCTTTGCAACGTGCATTAATGCGTCTACCATCAAAACCGCAAGTTTGTTTCCCACGGTACTGAGGGTGTATGTGCAAGTTCCGGGCTCTCATATCAAGTAGAAAACACAATACACATAATCGGAACAAGCCCGTTAACCGGTCATACTTTTTCAGATCTGAACCCTGCTCCTAATAATCACTGCTAAGTCTATGGACTCCACAACTGCATTCCACTGTTCATTTATAAGCAGTTACCTTGTTTAAAAGAGTGAAATCTTAAGATAGACTACGCAGTATTCCTGGGGAAACTTGTTAAAGAGAGTTTACACAGGTTTTTAGGAATTAGAGTGGAAAAGTCTGAAATTACCAAAGTATGACCTTTGACCCAGGTTCACACTAGGTTTTTGAAATAGTGCGTCTAACTTGGACGCAAATTTGTTTTCCCTGAGGTTGAAAACGTGCGTTTGTCTTCAAATTATCTCATGTCAAGTTGTAACAGATTTGAGAACTGTTTTAATTAAAGGACTGCAAACAAGCCAAAATAAACATCCAATTTCCAAAACCTAGACTGGGCATATTGAGAAGCAATTAACCTGATGACACCTTAAACTCAAAAGAACTGGAGTGGGAGTATCTTGAATCCCTTTTGGTATGGTGAAGATGTTTAGATGAACTAAAAAATACGTATACAGTCAAATTTAAACTATATTTATTTTCACAATTTGCTACATGTATTTAATGGTAAAAGTAATCATTACTTGTATTTCAGGAAAATGATACCTATTGTGACCAATTTGCCAGAGCAAACTCCGTGATTTTGTGTAGTTTTAAGTTAAGTGGCTTTTTTTGCGGTCCACCAAAGACCCAAACTTTTACCTCTATATGAACCAAAGTTGCGTCCACCTGGAAAAGTGCGTCATAGACGCAAAAACGCACACTAATGTGAACCCTGCTTTGACCTTTAGCCTACAGACCTGTCTGTCACAGCCAAAGTAATGGTAGTTACTAAGGTCCTGTGGTACAAGTGCCAAGGGTCCAAAAGGTACGGGGGGTAGCGACAGACGGGACAGGACGACAGCAGATGGTGCTATGACAAAATCCCCCTTTTGATAAAGCATCTGGGAGATAGAAGTATCTGTAAATCTAAAAGGAGGACATTTACAAAATACACACACAGTACTTACTCGTAACCTATCAGCATGCAGCTGCAGTGCAAAGGCAGCTTCTGTGTAGTTATCACATCCTAAATGCAGATCACATAGCTTGTACAGGTACCTCACATACATATCTTGACGATCTATATCTTTGTAGAAGTTCTGCAGATTTGGCGAGAAGTAATCAATAATTTGTCAATAGAATGTATAATAATTATTTCTAGCTATTTATTTTATTCTGAAATTCTCACTAAGCAACATATTTTCTCCTTTTTTGCAAAGGGGAAACTTAATAAGGGTTACAATCACCCCTGTCCCTTTTTTGGACAAGGGTTCATCAAAGCTAAAAGATTGCTTCAATTCATTTTTTCATTCATTTATTTTCCATAATTTAAAAACATACAACAACAATCAAAGACGGAGTAGGTAGAACTGTTAGTAAAAGCCTGAAAAAAGTTGTGCCCACTTTACAATAAACATCATCTAAAATTCAAAACAATATTACAGACAAGACACAAAAATCTGTAAACCGCCAATGGCGGTATGGACGGATTGCTTTTTCTCCCTAGGGTATGTGCAGCTCTGGGGCGTTGAATAATATGGGTGTACATTGTGTATGTATAGTCTATACTTGACGCAAGAAGGTGGAGACCAAAAAAGTCCATAAGCCAGTCTGCCTGCATGGAAGGCACTTGAAGCTAAGTGGACTGTTGGACCCAAACCTCAACAAAACTCCATATTGGGCAGTTAGACGGTCGCCTAGGAGCTTATGAAAGGCATAGGTCTAAACACTTTCAGTCTATAGACTAAAATTATATTGAGTTTGGCTACTCTTAACTCATCTAGAAAAAAAATGGACTTTTGGGGGAAATGTTGACCTTTTTTACATTTCCCCACCCTGTCAGACCCAGGGGAGGACCCTGGGAGAATGAATTGTATGGTTAGTAGGGGCTTCTCCCCTCCTACAATATACTTAAGTTTGACTACTCTAGCTCATCTGGAAAAAAAAGTTATGGCAAAATGTTTACTTTTTTGTGAAATGTTTCTCTTTTTTTACATGTCCCCACTCCCTGTCAGACCTAGGGGAGGTCCCTGGGGGAATGAATTACATGGTTAGTAGAGGCTTGTTTGACTACTCTAGCTCATCTTGAAAAAAAGTTATGGCAAAATGATTACCTTTTTGGTGAAATGTTGACCTTTTTTGACATTTCCCCACCCCTGTCAGACCCAGGGGAGGACCCTGGGGAATGGATTACATGGTTAGTAGGGGCTTGTGCCCTTCTACAATATATCTAAGTTTAGGTACTCTAGCTGATCTGGAAAAAAATTATGGCAAAATGTTTACCTTTTTGGTGAAATGTTGACTTTTTGACATTTCCCCACCCCTGTCAGACCCAGGAGAGGACTCTGGGGGAATGGATTACATGGTTAGTAGGGGCTTGTGCCATCCTACAATATATCTAAGTTTGGGTACTCTAGCTCATCTGGAAAAAAAAGTTACGGCAAAATGTTTACCTTTTTGGTGAAATGTTGACCTTTTTTGACATTTCCCCAACCCCTGTCAGACCCAGGGGAGGACCCTGGGGAATGGATTACATGGTTAGTAGGGGCTTGTTCCATCCTACAATATATCTAAGTTTGGGTACTCTAGCTCATCTGGAAAAAAAAGTTATGGCAAAATGTTTACCTTTTTTGTGTCCAGACACACACACACACATACATCCTTACATACATACGTACATCCAGACATTGCCATTTCATAAGCCGGATTTTGTTACGCAATCCGTCCAATAAAAAACAAGCAAGTAAAAACATCCAATAGATCATGTACAATTAAATAAAAGGTATCAGTGACATTGTTAACAGTAGTGGTTACAATAAATGGCCTAAAACAGGAAAATTTGGAATACATATTTGAATATGTAAATCAGGTGTTTAACCAGAAATTAACCTAGTGTTTTTATTTAAGCATTGTACATACTTTGGTAATTTGTTGCAAATTTTTAGATGAACAATTAGAATATTTTTCACACAATACATAATAATAATAATAATTTGGTACTTTTAAAAGTACATTACGCCAACACACTGTGAAAGAGTAGATATCCTTGAGTGTAACAAGGTCATGATTGCAATAGCTGCCAAGGGATACATCTGTGTGCTGCCATGTATTAGAATAACTCAATTTGTCTTTCCTTGAGTCAGTGGCTCTAGAAATGGTTCTTCAGGCTGCCTGAAGAACCATTTTCAAGAACCATTCAAGAGCCACTGACCAAAGACAAGACATAATAGTATGTTTGATGGGAATTTCTGACAAATGGCAGCTATTGCACTTACAACCTTGTTGCATTTACATGAAAATATAGCCTTACCAATAAGTAACGTACAGCTCATCATATTTGCTTTGCTCTCTTCATGTAATATGGCCTTGTCGTCTAGTAACCTTACTAAGAGCTTGGATATAATATAAATTCACAAAGTGCAGACCATCGCGGCATTAGGAACTGATGCTGCGGGGGTTGATGGCAGAAAGAATCTCCCATGCGGAAATAAAACGAATCAAAATAGAAAGGGTAAAAAACTGTCAATGAATTTGCAGTATTTTAAAGACAGCCTTTAAAAACAATACCCCCTTCTGCTTATGGAGCATCTACAGGACTTGCAGAGCTTCCAAAGGGAGGTTAATCGACATCAAAAAAAAATCACAACAGAATTAGCGAAGAAACATGGGTTAAGAACAAAAATTTAATTATAAGTTAAACTTAGTTATGAGCAATTTTATTTGTTCCTTATATATTTTTCAGGAATATTACAAACTCTAATGCCTGATGAAGCTCAAAGACAAAAAAATGTTATGATTTTGTTCTAATATCATTATCTATAGCCATGCATTTAATTTAATAAACATTTTGCTATATTCAAAGAAATAAAGCTGTGGGACTCCATGACCTGTGACCTTGGCATATGACCTTTGAGCTCATCAAATATGAGGTATCTCTTGGTGCACCTATGACCAAGTTTGGTTGCAATGAACTTCAACATTTCAATTGAGGTCATTTTACATTTTTAGCCTATTTTTCTACTTTACCACATGATCTTGAACCTTAGGCACATGAACTTGACCTCATCATCACATGGAGGGGGAATCCCGTGGTGCACCATGATACAAGTTTGTTTCATTGAACTTCAAAACTTTTCAATTGAGGGTCAATTAAAAAAGTTAAAACACTCAACAATATTCAAAAACACATTATGTTTTAAATCATATAACTGAGCCTATTTTCCTTACAATGTGACTTGAAAACATATATATTTCCATTCTGAAGAGTGGAATGCCCCAAAATACCTATTTTAGCACCCCTAAAAGAGGAGGGGAAAATGGCTCAACCAGGACCAGGTCACACCCGTCAGCCATTACTCTTCCCCAATTCTGTTTGGCTCAGAGCCCACACGGACGAATGCCCACATATTGTTGTGGGGCGGGCCTGGAAGCGGGAAGTCAAAATTGGAAAGGAAATCAGGCTCAGTTAGATGATTTATAAAACATAATGTTTTTTGAATAATCATTACACTGAAACGAGTTCCTTTACACCAATGTTGAATGAAACATATGCTTAACCGCCTGTTGAATGAATATTTTCAAGCAACACCAAGACTGACTCACTCAGTCAGAGGTGGAACATGATATTTCGGAGAGCAGCCATTAGGTTGCAGTCAAAGGTAGACCAAAAACGCCAGTCGAAAACACATGGAATCTAGATCCTAAAGTCAGGAAGCCAATAACTCACTTAGACAGTGGGAGTACACCGGGGTGGTCATAGGAACTTAGACTTAATAATGTGTTTTTTTTTACATGACCTGGCCAAAGTTTTTGGTGAGAGAACCAGAGCCGAGAATCCGCCAGGAAAAACCCCAAGCCTAAGGAATATAGGCTGAGAGAAGAGCTATGCAAGAGACTGAAGTGCGACGTAGGCCCTGACAAAGGGCCCGAAGCACCCCGCCGCAAAGGCGGAGAACAAGGCATAACGCCCTTGAGAACCATGAGGATCCCAGGAGGGAACCAGAGAAGCGCAAGGCGGACCCGCGTTAAGATGAGGGCAAAGACGCCTAAACCCAAAAAACCGGAGAAAGAGCGGGCCCCCTAGAGAGGGGGTCGGATCAGAAACACCAAGAAGAACCCCCACGGAGAGAGGACCGGGGGAGGGGAGATAAAGGGAGGACTGGAATATGAAGGCTAAAGCCCCCAGCCCCGTGGAGGGTTGAGAGATAAGTCCGACCATGACCCGGAGGAAGAAGCTTAAAAGGAGAAGGAAATCTCTGAGCTAATCCAGCCGGGAAAGGGACCGGAAAGAGTAATAAAGGCGATGCGGCTAGAGCGACGCCGCACCCAATGACGATTGGGGGCTTCGCCAAGGAAACTCGCCGATAGAACTCAAAAACCCCAAGAGGGAACTAGCTTTCGGGGCAGGAACAAACGCCTTACAGGAGTCAAGGGAACGAACCAACGTCACCGAAGGACGAACCGAACAACCAGACTGTGGTAGGCTGAGCTAGTCGACCGAAAAATCCAGACAACGGGCACGATCGGAGACAAAGCTTTCAATATAAGCAAAAAGTCCCACCTCAGACCGTCACAGCCAGGAGATGGGGGACGATTCGCCTCGACTCGAGGGTAGACAGAACCACCGAGGAAAGAACGTGGCAGACCTCCGCAATACCGGGAAGCGCCGGCCCAGAACCGGGCAACCGAAGAGCAGACAAAAGCTAGATTAAGGATAAACTAGCACTTCCCCAGAGTGCCAGAGCAATCTGGCCCGAAGTAGACAGGGTGGGTAAACCACCTTGAAGTCTACCAGAGGGGAGAACCAGAGGTTTAGCTCTGAAGAAACACGAGTCGAGCCACGAGAGGCGACCCGAGCCGGAGAGCTCACTAACTGCACGGGAAAGCCAGCGAGCAGAAGCCTACCAGTGGCGACCTCAAGCAGAGAGCAGGTGACAAAGGTGTAGAATATAGAAGGGACAGAATGATCCTAAATGAGGAACTTCTGGTCCGAACGACAAATCGGTATCGAGGAGGCAAAACAACGAGGGGGCACCGTCTAGCCGACCCAAAACCCGTGACCAGACAGCGGACCAGGTAGTCAGCCGAGAAGCCAAAGGAGTGTGCGGAGGAGAACTGTAAAGCCAGCCCCTAACTCCCGAACACAACGGGAGAAGGGATCCCACGGATCAAGACACCGACCCAACAAGTGGGCAGTGTCCAGGCAAAAGTCGGGGGAAAGACCTCAAGGGCTAGCCCCCAAGGGGCGAGGAGTAAGGCCTGGGAGCACAGGTTAAGGTTAGACAACAGAGCTAAACCACAGCCGCCCAGGACAGACCCAGTAGGGGGAGAGGTCTCCACCTGGGTGCGGAGCCAAGCCCCAATGAGGGAACCCGAGTCATCAGCATCAAGATGAATGACCAAAGCCGAGGGGAACGGGCAAGAGCAGGCTAGGGCCACGAGGAGCACAGCGGCATGTAGGCGAGGTCGCGCGCCCGCACAAGAGTGAGGAAGGAGGCAAGGGAGAACAGCCAAGACGCGATGATCAGGGTCCCCGTACGGGGTGTAAGCCCAAGGGAGAAGGACATAAAAGCCCCTACCCCAGGCTTAGGCCGGCCCAGTGAAGCCCCTGGAGGGGCACGCAAGACCAGCATAGGCACCACAGACCTCGTAAACCCCGAAGGGGCCAAGGTAATACACCATGCAGCAGCGGCATCAGCCCTGAGCCAGGCTCGGCCGACAAGGGTCCAGCCAAGCTTCGAGGAAAGAAAGAACAGGGCCAGCACCCCGAATGGAGATGAAGGGTCTAAGTCGAGTAGCCAAGGCTAGGCGATGAAAAGCCCAAGGCCTAGGCCAAGGCGTAAAGTCAAGGACCGACAAGGCTAAGGCCATGACCTCCCAAGGAGTAAGGGGCTAAAGAACCAAAGACCAGTATCACACCCAAGCTGGATACAGGTTAGACCCCAAGGGGGGGGACAGAGACTAACGCAAGATGGCAACTGTCAATAGGCCCGACTCGGAGGGAAGCGGCGCTAGGACCTAGATGATCCCAGGAGGGGAGCAGCGAAGCTGCATCAGAGCTGAGTCCAAGTTCCCCAAGGGAAGCAGCGGACGAGCTAGGTAGCATAGCCTAACAGCCAGAGACTAAGAGCCCAGGACAGGCCAAGCCTAAATGGCCCAGGCCTAGATGGCAGAGACCAGAGGCCTCAAGTCCCCGATGGTGCACACGGAACGGGCCCGGCTGCCCCACGAAGGAGCTAGGCTACGGAGGCAGCAATATTAGTCAGCCGCCAACAGAGGGGGCAGAGACGGAAATCGCGCGGAGAACCAGAGCTGAAAGGCCCATGGGAGGGTAGCAGACAGGCCCGAGGTACCCAAGCTCCAACGGGAGCCCGAGCAGCGAAAAGCACCCCAGCGGGAGCCGGGGGCAGAGTGCATAAAGGCTAAGGTCTGGACCCACCCCCCCCATCGACGAGCTGCAAGCTATAGACGGCAGGATGCGACCCACGCCATGGCCGAGGCGGGCTAGGCCCGCCACCGGCAGGGCAGGAGCACCCCCAAGGCGGGGGACCCTGCATGCAGAAACTAGAGCAACGTCGGAGAATAAGACGCGGTACCCGGGGACTACACAAGGTGAGAGGGCTCCACCCAAGGCAAGGCAACATTGCCAGCCAGGGGTGAAGCCACTCAGGCTAGGCCGCCCGTAGGGGAGCCCTGCCACAGAGCAGACTTGGGTAGACCCGAAGAAACGCCGAGACATACAGCATCCCGAGGGGATGCCCGGAGAGCCAAAGCGGCGCGACATCCCCACAATGGAGACAGGTCGCGGCGCCTTGAGTTGAAAGGCAACACCAGGGAGCGACAAACAACACACTGTGGTTTCAGCCCGGAAATCAACGCCAACGACGGCGGATAT
This sequence comes from Ophioderma brevispina, assembly GCA_023653785.1. Classification (NCBI taxonomy): domain Eukaryota; kingdom Metazoa; phylum Echinodermata; class Ophiuroidea; order Amphilepidida; family Ophiodermatidae; genus Ophioderma; species Ophioderma brevispina. Next base: position 131,066 of record JAMKCH010032117.1, on the reverse strand, counting down.
AACACGGTCACCCTGCAGCGCACCCCTGCGGGAAGGGAGGGCGGCAAAGAGGATTGAGTGTAAACAATCAACCCAAGCCGATCACCTCCGAGGTGAGACGCTATAAAAGGGAGGGGTACTCCGCACCCGAAGGCGGGGAGAACAGTCCCTAGAAGTCCCGGAACACGAGCTATACAACCCGCAGACGAGCTTATCGCAAAACAGGGCTACGCACGGGCACCCAGCGTTGCCATGAGAGGGCATGCTGCAGCCTGCCCTGAGCCCGCCGGAGGCAAGCCCCGGAGCCTGCCCACGAGGGCGCGAGAACGGAAACACACACGGGGTGTGCCGTACGGCGGAACGTAAGCGGGAACTCAGCGGGTGGCCGAACGCACCAATAACCGCACACGGAACCCCGCTGTGAGGCGGGGACCAACCTGGCGACGCGCTGGCGCCCACATAGCCGTCAGGGCCTGGTGAAGAAGCATCAGCAACCGAGCCAGATTAACCCCGCGGGCTAGCAGGCTAGCCACGCGGGTTGGCCGTAATGGCTGAATGAACCGTATTAGCGGGAACCAGTGCTGGTCGAACCGCACCAGTAACCCCCACGCACGGTAACCCGCTGTGGACGCGGGGGACCAACCTGGCGAAGCGCTGCGTGCCCCACCTAGACCGGAAGGCCTGGTGAAGCATTCAGCACGACAGATTGACACCGCGTGGCCATGCGGGGAGCAGGGAGCAGAACAAGCCAAACGAGGGAGGGAAAGTAAAGGTTGGACTCGGCAAAGAAGGAAAACAAACGAAAGGGCTGGACAGATAAAGCCCGAGAAAGGTTACCAAGCAGAGCGTCGTCGAGGGGCCGAGGACTCCTAAAACACGAGCGCCGGGTGTCGGTACTGGCGACGGATCGGCCCGAGAAAACACGGGCGTCACCACAGCCAACACACTGCTACCGGACGGACTGCAGCCGACCAATCCCACAGGGGAGAGAGCAGAGCAGACCACGCTAGCATGCACCGATAAATCAACGAGCCAAATCAGGCGAGCCAGCGGCCGGCGGCGCGCTGAGCAGGCTGGCCCACGAGGGAGCCGGCCAACTCGCACGATATGAGCAACGAGGCTGCAGAACCGGAAGGTTCTGCAAGCCAAAATCCCCAAGGGAAAAAAGCCTGCCACCGGAGAAGCCCCTAGGGCTAGAACAGGCGAGCCAGCGGCCCTTAGCGAGGTAGCCTAGACGGGCGAACTCCGAGAAACGCCCTACTAACACGACAATGAAGTAAGCCGAAGCTACAACATCTTTAGGTGCTCCCAATGCAGCGGGGCCGCCTTGGAAGAATCTCGGACCGAGCCCGAAACACCACCCCCCCCCCTTTTCCTTAGCGAAAAAAAAAACAGGGAAAAACTGTGTTTCAATGGCGAACCATTGAAACAGAAAAGGCCACCGCAAAAGAAACAAGAACAAACGGAGAGACAGCGGAAGCAAGACCCTTAATGAACGCACGGAAAAAAGAGGGTCGCGGGGGCGGCACAAGCGCAAAAGACGTGAAAACGTGGGTGTGAGCGAGAAAGATGGGCGCGCGTGCCGGAACGAAAAGACGACGATTGAAAACAAAGGAGAAGCCGCGGTAAGACCGGCCCGCCAACGCGGAGACAAGATACCGTCGCGGTAACAAGTCACACACGGTAAAGATTTTTCCAAAAAGTCAGTTTTCACATAGTTTATTAAAAAATACAACAAGCAGAAGAATAAAATTAATAGACCACACTCACCCAAAAGAACTGTTTATTGATAGTATGGCAACTACAAGAAACAGAAAAAGGCTCACAAAAAGCAAGGCATCAAAAGCACGCAACACGTGAGGCAATGGCTGCCTTTGTTTACCTTCTTTTCCGCTACCCAAAGATCAAAGGACCGATCAGGCGGGCAAAAAAAAGGGAGGATACACAATAAAAGCGTCTCCGACGGGCGTAAAAGTCGCCTTTTATTCGTCCAAAATAGAGCGTTATAAATCCAGTATTATAATCCCAGTAATATATCCAGATAGTTATGGTTTAGTAGTAGTAGGAGGTATTCGTTATGAGACGACAACTAGTCCAGATCAAAAAATCTCAGTTAATTTGGCTTGCTAAATGACAAGAGTGCAGTAACACGCGTCCGTTGGTTAAGCGCCCACCACCAACCCAAAACGGAATTGGGAAGAGTAATGGGTGACAGGGTTGTGACCTGGGTCACTGGTTGAGACCATTTTTCTCTTTTAGGAGGTGGTGCTACTAACATAGGTATTTGGGGCATTCCATTCTCAGAAGGATGCATATGGTTTCAGTCAAAATTGTGTATGTAAAGGAATCAGTTCAGTGTAATGATGTTACAGACACCCACATCAACATGCACGACAGATTGCTAAAGTGGTCCTCCAGCTAAATAGTGGCGGCCACCAAAAAAGAAAGTTAGAAACAGATGTGCTACTTACATTGTTTGAATAATTCTTATAGCAATCATCCCCTCTACCGACCCTCTACCAGCGGCATCCAACTGACTGATTATCTCACGCTCAAACTGTAAAAACAAGATAGGAGTTTGTTCAATAACATGCCAGTCAGTACATAATTGCAACACAACCCTAATAAACCTACTATATTACTCAATGCATATTAAAGGTGCTTCTTCAATTTATGTCTATTGTGTTCTCTACTTGATTTGAGAGCCTGGCACTTGCACACACTTACCACCACGTAATGTTGGAAACAAACTTGTGGTTTTGATGGAAGAAGCAATAATGCACATTTAATACCCTATTCACTACTTTGCTAATATTGATAGAAGGTTAATCATTAAACAGTATTTTTTTTACTTGCAATAAAAATGTATTTGAAGGCTGAAAATTCAGCACTACAACAACAAGTAAAAAAATGTCCTTTCTAATAAAACTACTTCCGAATGTCCTTACCTGTATAAAATTGCCCCTAATTTGGAATTCACATTGCATCATGTCAAAGAAGATGGGGATAGTGGCCTTCCGTAACTCTGTCTCTGGTATAAGCGTTACCTCTATGAAAGGCCCCACCATCTCAGGTATGAACTTAATCTTGTTCTTGCCTAGGTAATTCCACATGGTACGGATGATTTCAAACCCAACCTCTCGTCTCATGTCACCATATCTGTAAGGATTGAAGGTCAAAGGTCAACAGATACCAGCATGGATTTGCACAACAGGTAATTATTCTTACTTATCATATTACACAGCATCAAAAGGGACAAACTGATAGCAAATTGTATCTATTCAACGAACAGATTGACATCAACACTGTCCACATAATACGCACGGATATCTATACCAATCAACAGTACATGATTGGGCTATTGGGGTATTCCACATGTACATAATCCTAAAGAAACCCTCCCCAACCAAAAACAATTGGAATATTAAGGATTTAACCTCCCCACGTGGTAATGAATCATTTTGAATAGCCATGGAATGCCCATGGTCCGATCTAGATTTGGTACCGCACTCCCCTTGGTTGTAGCATAGGGGGCTCAAACTGGGATGCGAGCACCTTTGCTAAAACTCAGAACTTTCGGCTGAATTGACATCGGGAGAATGCCAACATAACATTCCCAACTTACCTGCGTCATTGGTATTAATAACCACTTCTAACCACTTGGCACTTATCAAACAAATACCGTACTTGCAAAAGAAGAAATCAGCGATTTTTTAAATTCAATGTGGTCAGTTACTCACCTGCTTTATTAAGGAAATTGGCCACCAGAACACATGGTCTGACTGCAGCCATGACAAATAGCGACATGTGATCACATGTTCAAATTCTTTTTCTATACACCGTGTGTGTTGTGTGTATGTAGTGAATTACGCCTTACGGCAGAGAGATTCCAGATTAACTTCTGATTGGGAAACCTCATCTGCCAAACAAAATAATAAAGTGCTTTCATCTTCTTTGCGTCAGGTGACGTCAGTATGTAATGCATTAGTTGCACCATTAAATTGCAAGCGTTGATTGAAATCGCTGATTTAAGTACACCCGTGTATAAACGTGGTGCGAAAATAAACACGCAAAACAACTGACTGAAGGCGTTGACGTCATTGACTTGAGGAAGATTAATGGAGTACAGCACATGCTTGATGCCGAACAGATCCACATCGAAGGGCGTGTGGTTTCCAGAAGTTTACACCTTTTTTCGACATGCAGTGGATTCAATATGGGGATAATATGGTTGGTTGAAAGTCTGCTACTACCCTTGGATGCAGTTTTTAAAACTGTAAGTATCTTCTACATAGAATTTTTCAGTACACTTAATTTGACCCTTGTTACAACATGCTTATATCACCTTCATGTGTGTTTGGGTACTAGGTCGGGTCATGACCAATGTATGGTTTTCATATATGCAGTGCATGTGACACCCATGAATTGATCATGACCTGACCATGACAATTCCAAATGAATTTCATATTCTCCATACAGGAGGCAAACACTCAAAGTGGTGCCTCCATAGGGGTGTATGCAATTCATTTGAATAAGTCCAATATTACAGTTTTCATGTGTCCTAGAACTCATCACAAGCTGATGACCTTGCTGCAGTATTTAGTTCACCAACTTCCAGAGGTCATCAACCAGTTGTTCAGGAAAAATGACATCAAAAATCTTGTGATTATGACACACGGGTGTGATTGAGTTTTGTGGAAAAATCCTGATTTTGGTAAAAAAATCCTGAAAAACAGCACAAAATGAACCTAAAATGCTTAGAATTGGGCTGAAATTAAATAAAGTTGCAGAAATTTTGAAAATAAAAATCCTGAAATCATGAAAAATCCTGAAGAATCACACCCCTGTTAATGACAGCATTCGTGATGTCCTTCTCAACTGCCAGAGTGACATCATCAGCTTATGATAGAATAGAGTACTCTGAAAATAATCCTACAATATGTGTATTTATAATGTATTGAAGATAATAACTACAAACTTTGCTCATTCACATTGTCCTCATTCATGGCTCACCTTTCCAATATCTTGGCTCTCTTGCCAGGGCTAAAGTTTTCCAGCTGCAATGCATCCTGGGTAACGAAGGCGACGGCTAGATGAAAGAAGTTGTTCCACAGCTGGAACTCAAACTCCTCGATGCGCACAAATGAGCGATTCAGCACCTTGGCAAACTGCTTCATGGCGAACAGAATCACACTGAATATTGAAAGGAAGAGAAAGAGATTATATATATTATGCTCTCAGTGTAGCCAAGGATTGTGGAGTTCCCAACATCTTGCTGACAACTGCATCAGTTTGTCAGACCTCAGTATGTCAAAATAGTTGCCGCTGCTAGAATGAAACTACATTTAGCCATCTCTTCAAATCATTATTTAAACAATTATTAAATCAATTCAAATTTCGAAAATTTACTGTGTGAAACACCTGGGGCGAAGAAGTCTGGTCTTGTAAAGTGGACGAACAAAATCCAGGTATCTCTTCTTGTCGGTTTCTTTGTCTGGGAACTGTTGTTCTGTTCTGATTCTCCTTGTCGGTACGGTCACCGCTGGTGCAGCCGTCGACAATACAGCGCATTATTATCGTAATTTTAAGGCATCAAATCAAGAAAAATTATGCCATATGATACAACACGTACGACGCATAGGCCTATATCGCGAGAAGTCAACTGTGTACGTATGCAAGAAAACTGGGCCACGCGCACGTCCGTTCCACAATGACGATCATGACGCGTATTTGTTACTTGGACGTCACTTCTGGGTCACGCTTGCCAGCGCGATTATCACTTTCATTTTGGAATTTCCTTTGAAAGCTTGTCCAAAACACATGATATTATGCCCAATTTTTATCAAATGTATGGTTTCTCAATTACTACTTCATGCAGATTTTACATTGATACCAATACATACTTTGAATGAAACCGTTTTTTGGTGGTATTATAAGTATGTTTAAAGCATGTCCATGGACCTTTAAGGTCCACTACTTTCTTGTACATTATCTAGAAAAAATGCTTTAAAATATCTGAAAATGCACTATATTATGAAAGTGATGTAGTTTCATGATTGACATGGTAGGTTTTTTTTTTCAAAATTAGTGGCATTTTACTATACGCTCCTCAATTTCACCTTAATTGGCCTAATATCAGGCACACCGACTGAAAACATCTCGTCCTGGATATCTGATATGCACTTTACATTCAGCGATTCACAACTAAAAATTTTCTTGTCAACACATGTTGAAAATCAGGTCATTTATATTGGTGAAGTCAGCTTGTATTCTGTGGGATGGACTCAATACACCTTCTGCCTTATACACTATGCATCCTCACCTGTTCTGTTGCATGATCATGGTCATCCAGTCTGAAGGATAGACACCTTTGGATATGAGGTCTCTAAACACCATGAATATCTCCATAAGGAAATCCACTAGATCTACCCTAGTTGAGAAGGCGTTGATGTACTCTGTGTAGTGATACTCTGTCATCTGTCTCAGGATGGACACCATGCATGCCACATACTTGCCCTGTGGGGTAATACACACAAAACTCATTTGTTTTGTTTGTAGTAGTTTTAGTGCCTTTTAGATGCCATGTGAGTACTTGAAGTGGAATATTGAAGTAGAATTCTGTTGTTCAAGAGTCAATTGAACATAAGAATTTCACATTCCACTTTAAGTACAAGCATGTCTACTAAATGTCAACATTAATATTAATTTATTATTAAAAGCTTAGAATGCAAATTTCACATTTGTTACATATAAAATTCAATCATTTTTATAGTTTTGTGGTAATAATTCACTTAATTCCATTAATTAACAACAAAGGATGTGAATATTCATTACCTTAAATCTATAATGGTTGACATTATTTCACATTCTAAGCTGATGTGCGCAAAGTTTATCATAATTGTTTTTATTATCTTGCTAAATCTAAGTTAGGGCAAAAGTTTCTTTTGTTATTCACTCCTTACGACGTTAGGGTAAAATACTGCTTTCTCTCTAATGTATCCCTTTTTGCAGTTTATTCAGTTTTGGATAACAACGGATATGAATATTAATTTCTGCAAATTTATGTAAATTTTGAGATTTTATATGACTGGCTGTCTCTAAGAGGATTTTGCTACAGACAGCCCATAGTACAACTAATTATAACCTAATGAATATGCAAACTTTTGCCCTAACATTGTTATTAGCATCAAATATATTATTATTATTACTATGCTTAAATGTGACTAAAAGTGAAATTTTTTGTAACTTTAAAAAATACGGTAATTATTCACTTTATTCTGTCAAATGAATAACAAAAGGTATAAATATTAATTTATGCAAATATATTTAATGCAAAAGAAATTAATAATGCAAACTCATTAAAAATGCATGCATATGTAAAGCCCGTGATATACTTCCAGTCACAGCAAGCAATTTCTTTTTGTAAGCATACATTACACTTGATCTTGGGTCAAAATCTGGTGTTGCCTACCCCAATTGCTCGCTGCGACTGGTAGTATATCACGAGCTTTAGTGTTATTATTATTATGGTTATTATTATTATTATTCAGTATGTGTTATGAAGTAGTTTGGAAACTATGCACTTTTCTCCAGAGCTGGGATGGATTTCACAAAAAATTACAATGCATCGTATTTCAAATCCATCTTAACTCGTCCATAGTCAAAGGTTTTATTTTTTTTAGACAGATTGTAATGACAGGAAGAAATAACTTACTATAAGGCCTGAGTCTTCATCCATATACATATAAACCACAGACTGTATGACTGTCCTCAGCAGTGTATGCATTACTTCTGATATATCACTGTGAGTTGGACCCTGGGAAAAAATGCAAACATTATTGGGTTAAAGGAACACAAGATTTTCTGAGGATACAAATTTGTCTAAATTTGTAAATTGTACAAATGGGTTGTAGCACACATACCTAAAACGTTTCCAATGTTTATTGGCCAAACAAGAAGAAAAGAAAAGCAAAAACAAAGTTTTAAACCTGCTGTCCTAATCGGCCCATAGAGAAGCATGCTCTGATTTACAGACAGAAAATGATAAATCATCTTTTTAATACATAAAGATGGCGTTTTCAGCTTATTCACACGTTGACAGTATAAGCAATTCTTTCCCCTCTAATACTACTGTGTAAGTCTTACTATATGTTTATTATGCAGCTTGTCCCAGAAATCAACGTCAAGACTTCTGCCAAGATGTCATCTCTCTCTTCTTTATCCATCACATTTTCACTTGCATAGTAATCATTGGTGTTAGTACGTGCTGCATGTCTGTAAGACAAAAGATGAGCACAACTATATTGGGATGCTCAACCATTGTGTCAGGGTGCGACGCACCCACCCAAAAATGATAAAGGTCCGCCTTTATCATGTTTGAAGGTCCACTTGCCTTGAAGTTTACCGCTTTCTAAAAGCTGTTTTTTAAGAGTGTGGTTATCTGAATACTATTGTCAATACACTGTCAATATATATATACACTAAGCATTACTAACTATTATTATACTGGTTTTTTAATGCGGATGATGTCTCAATTAATCCCTACCCCCCTCAGCGGTTTTGAGGTGATGGGCAAAAACAATTTGGGCAACTCGGCGATCACAGCGATCCTAAAAAAAAACTGCTTGTCTTAAAAAAGGTCCACTTCTGGCAAATCCGCACCCCTCCAAAAATCCCTGGCTCGGGCCATATTGTGTTTTTAACATTTTCCTAAATTTAACTTTTTTTTACGGGTTTCTTAAGCTCATTTTAAATACATTATTTTTACTACCAATAGGGCTAATATGATTCCATGCCAAAAAGGTGGTACTTCCAAAATATCACTTTTCTGTCCCTCCTTTGTGAAAATAGTGCCACCTCACAAAAATGACCTCTAACTTAACTAGCCTGAACCAACGGAACAACTAATGGATGAGCGTATAGACATGTACATGGTGCTATTTCCTGGCTATATCATATTGGAAGGACGTTTCCAGCAGCCACTGAATTATTATCAGTATACAATATTAATTATCCTAATTACAAAATTCCTTCTTTATAAAGAGGCAGTTTGGTCTTGGGGGAAAAATTGCACATGCACTGAACTACACTTTCTGGTTTCTTGGCTTTCATAATCACCATGTAAAAGGAATATGGATGGGCTGCCAAAATAACCATTGCTAGAGATGACCTCTGACTTCAAACTCCTTGACATTACAGATAACCTGAAGATCAAGAATTACTCTTAAGTAAATTTGTGATGCAAGTATCAATTTCTGTAAAGGCATCATCATTTGGTATATATTTCAATAATGACTCCAAGTGACCCCAAGATAACCTCTGACCCCAATTTTGTGGATACCTCTCATGTAAATCCACCCAAGGATTATTCCAGCTACATTTCATTGAAACATATTCCAGATTGTATGTGAGGAGAGCATTTCATAATTAACATTTTAACACAAAACAAACACACAAATGCATGCACACGCACAAATGCACGCACACATGCACACACACGCACAAATGCAAGCACACACACACATATCCAGCTAGGGTTAACATTTTTATCACACACACATACACACACACACACGCACAACATGAAAAAGAACTGCCGAGTGTTCCTTTCGGCTATATGGCTGACAGCCCAATGGCTAGAGACCCACAAAAATGCTGACCACGAGTCTGGACTTTGGCTGACAGCTTCTAGGTTATTCTTGATCAGGGCATAAAATACTTTGCATGGGCTCTCTCTCTAACTCCAGTAGTTCTTAACTTTTCCCACCTACCTCTCTTCTTGTAGATATCACTATGTACAAGATCCTTGATACAATCTAGCTTTTGTTTGACGAGTCTCTCAGCTGGCAGGGCCTGGAGGAACTCCTTGAGTAGCTGGGACAGTTCTACTGGGTTGAACTGTGTCATGGTGTCAGTTATCACAGACGGAATGTACTTCATCGCCGCACCCTGGAATTAACGTGAAACAAGAAAGGATAACGCTGGTGGAATAGTCAGTGAATTTACTTCAACACAATGTCAAGATAGTGGTAGATCCAACGTGCAGCCCGTGAAGTGATTCAGTGTGGCTGGCAAGTCCAATGAGAAATATTAAAATAAATAAAGTAATATAATTCTTGCCGTCAGTTTCAATAAGATGAACAGTTTTACGCAAATAATTTGTGACACACTCAAGGAAATGAGTCAGATGCAGGATTTTCTTGACATTTTTAATGGGGGCAGACAGCATCTTAGAGACTGTGTTGAAGTCAGTTGGGGACAACTCAAGGCCAAAATTTCCCCCATAGGACAAACTTTGAGTGCTTTTTGTTATTAGCTTAAAAGAAGATATTTGAAGCATTATTGCACCTACCTCTGACTAAAAAGTGAAGTATTTCAAAAGTATCACTTTTTATCAGCTTATAAATCTCAGATGGGGCAGGGGGCAATCTCTTTTCTGGAAAGCAGGATTGATCTGCAATTGTTATAATTAATGCAGCTGTTTTCTGATAACTACATTTTAACAGCATTAGAGAGGTGGAAATTATTTGGATTTATTGATCAATACATTTAAGTATTCCTTGTTAAAGGTGCTTGTTTCGATCATCTTTGGGACCCCCTGATTTACCCGGAAGTAGTGTCAATTTTGATATCAGATGAAAGGCCACATTTTTCTCATTATCATCTTTAAATTTCAGCTTCCAAATACCTTTATGTCCCAGGATACAAACAAAAAACTGCTGTTTTAATGGTTAACCACCAATATCAGCACAGTAATGAATAGGGCCTTGTAATGTGCAATATTACTTCTACTATCAAAACTGCAATATTTGGTAGTAAGTGTATGCAAGCATGGCTAGTGCCATGCTCTCATATCAAGAAGGGAACAAGCACCTTTAATGCTTGTGCCTTCTAATGTTATAGCAGATTTCAAAATAAGTGAGACCTCATTAAAAGTTTTAGGGCTGTCCATTCACCGTGAGAGGCAAGAGGAATTATTTTAATGGGCACAGGTAAAAAAGTTTATGATACTCATACAATATAAAGTAATGTAGCTAGTAAATAAATGTTGACCTAAACCTTCACATCACACCAGCATTTATTTCATTAGATGTTATTTCATTAAACATTGTTATTTGAACTTACTTTTGACACTCCAAAATATCAATCCTCATCACTTCACAGCATTAGAGAAATAATGCATTCTTATATCAATGCACACATAACACAATTAAGTTTTTATTTGGTCATTAAAATGGATCAACCTTGTATTAAGAGATTAGTGCAAATCGGATTTGACATCCCGGCCAACAATGGCATAAGTCTTTCAATCATTAACGGACCATTGTATAACTGAATGCATCAGTTTCCAGTAAGCCGATTCTGTACAGAAACTTTGTACCATGGTCACAATATGTTTTGTAATGGCAACAAAGGCCTAGTCTCTGCATGGCCGGGGATTGAACCCCATATCAATGTCCCACCCATCCAAATATGCAAGGAGTCTCACATAATTTGAAATCCACTATAAAAGCATCCCATAACCCAAGCTAGCTGCATCTGTTGCCTGTATTACGCTTGCACTTTTTTCTTATCAGTTTGCCAAGTGAAGAGGGATATCTATTTGGTCTTGGTTTAAATATTGTAACACGTATGCAGTAACACCTTAATTAGCTATGATGTAGTTTTTTTTAAAAGAGAGCTTTTTAAAGCATGCTTTCTTTTTTGGTGAAATACTTCTTTCGAGCATTTACGATAAACCACTTTTGTCCCAGCCGAAGGAGTTATCCAACTCTGATTGACGGCAGTATTAAAAAGTTGGTGGACTTGATGAAGACCTGATAAGATTGGTCCAAATTGTAACATATGTTTATCTGATAAGTATTGTTTTCTGTTTTCTTTGTTCCTATCTTTAAGATGATGGAATTGCAATTTGTTGGATACAACTTTCCAAATGCATTACAATCACAAGCAATCTTGTAGTCTTCTTCGTACTGAAATAAAAATTTTCATCGAAATAATATTTTTGCAATTTGTCGTTTTTTTAAATGTTGCGTTTATTTTAATTTTTTTAAAGTTTACATTGTTTCCTTCCAAAATTTACTTATATAAGGCCAAGAAAAAAAAGTTTGTCTCAGAAGACCGCATTTTGTTTAAATTGGTTTTTGACCGCATTATTTTTTTTTAGGTTTTACTCACTTGAAATTTTTTTTGTAAAAAATTCAATAAAAAAATGAAAATTCGGCCGCTTTGCAGGCGAAAAATTGAAGTGGGTCAAAAATACACTAAAAAAATACCCAAAAAATGTATTTCGCATTAGCATTTTTCTATAAAAAAAAAACGATTGCGATTTGTCACATTTCTTCTGAGACAAACTTGTTTGTTTTTTTTGGCCTAATGTTATTTTCACAGTAGCTGTTTGTTGCTTGAAGGCACAAAAATAAATCTGACGTGAAAAAAAATCAACGTTTATCATAACCATACTATCCTAACACTTTGCAGGGGTGCTATAATAGCGGCTCCCCGGCTTTGTACATAGGAGTTTCACAGGCCTGGTTAACCTGTAATGTAACTTGTCATGTAAAAGTCTTCCCATATACAAACGTCTAACTCTAAACTAAAGAAAAATCAGTGACAAAAATCCTTGGGCATGGGGCGCATCATTTTCTAGACACCCCCCCCCCCCAATCTACCAAAAGGTACACTTTTGTGAATTTATTTTAAAATGTGCCTCAAATTTTTCCAATTTAGAAAGAAAAATCACAAAGGTTTCACTTTCTCAAGTAAAAAGATGTTTTTAAAAAGCCCACTTTAAAGGCAGATGAAGTCTACTTTATAGATGTAAGTTGATTTTTTTTTAAAAAAGAAGTCTACAGCCTCTGGTTCGATTCCCACCCAAGATGTGCAATCATCATTAGCTTCTATCCCTTTACCACTTCCCTTCCTCCCGGAGAGATAGGCTAGAGTCTTGTTAGGAGTAAATATCACTCTAATTGGTACGAAATCCAACACTTGCCTTCTAAACCTCAAACCTGCAACCACTCAAAAATACTACCCACTCAGCTATGATAAACGCACATATATCACACGTAAATCTTAAAAGCACATATATCACAAATTTCACATTAAATTTTTGTTGCAAGCAAAATATTGCAGTTTCATTTGTTCAAATCGGTCTGCACCAGCAAAAAAATATATAAAAAGTTTGTTTAGATTTTACCTTGATTTTCTTCATTCCAACCATAATACTCCTATAAAGCTTAGCAAAAACAGTTGAGATAAACCATGCTTTTTTTTTTTTTTTTTTTTCAAAGGTTTCACTTTCTCAAGTAAAAAGATGTTTTTAAAAAACCCACTTTAAAGGCAGATGAAGTCTACTTTATAGATGTAAGTTGATTTTTTTAAAAAAAGAAGTCTACATTTTGAAAGTAGCACAGAAAGACCTGCCTACAGGCCTAAGTGCAATAGTCCTTTGCGATTTATTGGCAAAATCAGCATAAAACTACCACAAGCCCTGTAAGGTCAAATATCAGTAACCCTAACAGGCACATACACCACAATATACCACACCACTGAGGCTCGAAAATGCCAAATTGTGCAATGACGTCATAAGAGCACCCATATGGGCACGAAATTGCTGGTAGGGCCAGCGACACCCTTATGGCTTGTCCTCATTGGTCATGGGACTGGGGCCTCGGGGCCTCTGGTTCGATTCCCACCCAAGATGTGCAATCATCATTAGCTTCTATCCCTTTACCACTTCCCTTCCTCCCGGAGAGATAGGCTAGAGTCTTGTTAGGAGTAAATATCACTCTAATTGGTACGAAATCCAACACTTGCCTTCTAAACCTCAAACCTGCAACCACTCAAAAATACTACCCACTCAGCTATGACAAACGCACATATATCACACGTATATCTTAAAAGCACATATATCACAAATTTCACATTAAATTTTTGTTGCAAGCAAAATATTGCAGTTTCATTTGTTCAAATCGGTCTGCACCAGCAAAAAAATATATAAAAAGTTTGTTTAGATTTTACCTTGATTTTCTTCATTCCAACCATAATACTCCTATAAAGCTTAGCAAAAACAGTTGAGATAAACCATGCGACCAATCTTAACAGCTGTACACGTACAATCTTTGCTTATAACACCAACGAGACTGAACCTACAAGCCATTCATGATACAAGATAACCCCCTTTTCCAATGTTGATAAAAATAACAACCTATAAATAGATTGTTAGTCACACACCTAATTGCAAAACTCCAATACCTAAATAGCCTTATTAAGATAGAAATGGGTCAGTTACATTTGTATGTGTAACAGTTTATCCGACATTGTAAGCATGAATGTGCAGGTCATCAACTTCTTGCCTGTGGTTAAAATAGGTCTATTATGAATATGTAATCCTGTTGCAACTTTTGGTTAGGGTTTTTTGTATCTTTTGGGCATTCTATCTCAGCTGTTTTTAAATGTTTTTTTTTTTTAAACAAGCAAGGTCTTAAAGGAAAGAGCAACATCTAAGCAACAGAATGTACAAAAACTTTCACAATTATCAGACTTTAGCACAATACTAATTGAACTAGAATTTTGCGGTTCTCGGCTTTCACGCTCACTATATTCAAAGAATATAAGCTGTGGGCCGCTCCATGACCTTTGACCTTGATACATGACCTTTGTCCTCATCAACATATGAGAGATCCCATGATGCACCTATGATACAAGTTTGGTTCCAATTGAACTTCAACTTTTCAATTGAGGTCAATTTTACATTTTTAGCCAATTTTTCAATTTGACCTCACATGACCTTTGACCTCGGCACATGACCTTTGACCTCATCATCATATGAGGAATCCCATGGTGCACCTATGACAGAAGTTTGGTTCCAATTGAACTTCAACTTTTCAATTGAGGACAATTTAAAAAAACTTAACAATTTAGTGACACAAACACACATCCACACATACATGCACATGCACAATGGATTGCTAAGTGGTCCTGCCAGCTATAGCTGGCAGCCCACAAAAACATGCTGAGATACTTTTGGTGCTAACTGTAGAAGGGTAGTCAAATTAATGCCACAGGTATAATACAAGTGGTTCAACACATTTAGAATAGGTATAAGGGAGGGTAGCAGATTTGTTTCATTTTTGGTATATTTTCGGGGTAGTGGTTGAACATCTGGCCACACACCCCTACCCAAACAAAATGTGAGAACCCCCACTCCCACTACTAGGGCCTTATGATGTCACTACTAAACTTGAGATGAATCAAAGTATATAATACACATGTTTTACTGTACCTGGCATAGGAGCATGATGTCCTGCGTATATGTCATCAGCCATTTCAAGGACAGGAAGACATCGCGTATAGATGACTCAAACTGAAAAACCCGACCTTGGTGGTCGCCTATAAAACCTGGAAAACAGTGGCAATAACCTAAGAGACCTACATTTGTAAGGAAACAGAAGTCTGAATTTAAGTAACGACTCTTAGAAAATTTACAATCACTGAATGTTTACGAACATTTGAGCTTAAATTTGATCTTAAATGATTGAGGTATGTTGTATCCAGCACAGAAAAGAACACAAGAATTATGCAGACGTAATTAAGACTATGGTTTAAATTACTTTTATTGAAAATATGCAAAATGAGCTCATCAATATTTTATAACCTGTCTAAAAAGTATACAGCACAGACCTTGTCACGTTCTATTTCATTGTGCCACTTTAGAATTTCATTGAGTAATTGGTTTAATACTATACTAAACTCTGTTTAAGAATTTCAGATGAATAGCATGCCAAATGTTACAGCCAGCAGCGGAAGAACCGGGGGTCCAAGAAGCCTATGGCCTTCTATTTTCAATTTGGCCCCTCTGCTTTGAAAAAAGTTTTGTCACCACTGCTCAAAGCTTAAACAGTAGCGCATTTATTTGACTTGAACGGCAATTACTATGGGAACAAGACCTTTTGGTAGAGGCTACACAGAAATGTAAGACCTTTACTGGTCTCTACCAGAGATTACAAAATATGTAAAAAATTATAAAAAATATGAGGCTGAATACCATTAACCTGTTGCCTTTATGAGGACAAGGTTCATATCATGTTGAAGTACACACAGCTGAGAAGGATTGCCATCCCTCTAATCCCATGACCCTATAAACCTTGAGCATATGCACAAAATCAAACTATATTACCAAACTTACAAGCCATTTGAAGACTTTAACACAACCTATTTAATCTCCCAATTGTTAATAACTGCCAACAATGATTCACTCTTAAAGGGACACCAGGGGATATCCCACAAAGGACACTTTTCTCTAATTTGTTTGAAAGTGCAATGACAGGACACAAGAAGTCATAATATGTTCAAATGTGGGGGGATTAATATGTTTTATACTCACATCACGACTTGTAAACTTTGTTCATCACCAAATAGATAAGACTCTTCACAATGCGAATTGATATAGAATAGTGCGGGTGCAACTGCAAGCAACACTACCTCAGGAAACACAGTGAGCAATATATGCGCAATGTATGCACGGCATGTGCTTGTGGCAAGAGACGCACGTGTAAAATGGCATTACTTTCATGCGCGGATAAACATGAGCCAAATAATTTTTGCCTATTACGTGATGAACAAATTATAGCATTTTTTCTAAAAGCTAACAACGTTTTCTAGACACAAGGTGGGAAGCACTCACTGAATAATACAATTACACTTGCAGAAATCTCAGTTTTGAAAGGAACATCAAAACATCTGGGTGTCCTTTTAAACCAAGACAAAACCCCCAGTCAGCAGTTGTAATTTGAGCTAATTCAACAACCTGAATTGCCTTATCCTATGGGGCTATCAATTAATATCCTTTCCTAAATCTCTTGTATTATCCTGTTAATACGTATCCACATGTCACTTACCCTATGAATAGTTCCCTTGAGCGGATGACAAATCGGAATATATACTCCAGAGCCTTGAGTGACTTCAGTAGTAGTTCCTGCGTTCCCTTCTCGCCGGCATTATCAAGGTAGTTCTTCAAAACTCTCATTAACTTGCTGTAACAAACCATATAATTAAGATCAAACAGACGCGGTCTATCAATCAATCAATCAATCGATCAATCATCTATATCTTGACAATACCTGTAGAGTGACGACTTTTTATGGAGTAATATGTTTGAAGATGTTAGAAGTGCTGACATCAATCTCCCAGCATGCACTGCCCCATTTTTGGTGAAAATTAGCTAACATAATTCATCATGTGAGTATATACAAGAAGGTTGTAAGTGCAATAGCTGCCATGTATGCATCTCTGTACGCCATGGTATTAGGATAACTCAGTTTATCTTGCCTTGACTCAGTGGCTGTTGAAATAGTTTTTTTTCAGGTTAGGCGGGGGGCGGGTAGAAACACAGTCGGCTGAAGAACCATTTCAAAGCCACTGACCAAAGACTTGGCATGATAGTATGTTTCATGGGAATTTCTGACAAATGGCAGCTATTGCACTTACGACCTTGTTGCACTCACACAATGTGGTGTCTTCTGTTATAGAGCTGTGTACATTACTTAGTAGTCTAAGCATAATTATCACAACATGATTAAAAATATTGAAATTATGTTGTGGGTGAATTATATTTCCTGACAGACTTATGCCCATTAACAATTTGCTACGTAGACTCTTTAAGGAATTCTGTGAATATGAAACAATATCTACACATAATAAAATACACAACACATTAAGTCATTCTGCAATATATGAAAACCTTGTAGAGTTGGTTGTTTGGGGTTTTATTTTTCGAAACAAGTAAAAGATCTACTTTGCCGTGAGATCAGTACGATGGCATCAGATTCTTAATCCACCTTCCATACTTTTTGGCACATATTTTTAAAGGAATTTGCAAGTATGTTGCCTTTAATATGCATACCATTGCCATGTGATTGGCCCATTTTAGACTATTTGTCAGAAAAAATCAAAATGGGCCAAAAAATGGGTAAAAATCTGCTTAGCTCAAAATAGCTTTGACGAAAAACAATGAGAGAAAAGAAGCGTAAAGCATATATAGCAGCTCTTTTGTTAAGGTTTGCCATATATTGAGTGCCATGAATGGAAAATGTGTATTACTTTTATTCCTAGAATTTGACATTGCTTATGCTTTGGGGTCTATACATCAATAACATGTATTTTTTTTAATGAATTTTGGTTAAGTAGGTAAAATTTCCTGTCAAAAGTATGTTTTTAACAATCCTATAGATTATCTAACAGTTATTATACATTGATTGAAACCATGTTTCACTGAGGAAAGTGCACACTATGGCAAAAAATGGAAAGAGTTTCATATGTACCCCTCTTAAAATTGTACAGGAAACAAACTATTTTTACTTATGGCCTAACACTAACAAATACTATTACAAATTCAGTTACAAAACTGAATTCACTCTGAATTTATCAGCAAAAGTCCACTTGCAACAGAAACTGCATTTTTTTTATTTTGGGGAAGGGATGAGCTCATAAATTAAGTGTTAAGGTATAGCATCTGGTTCCAAATTTAGGTGATGCAGAGGGGGCTGGAAATTTATGAACAATGTGTTTTCTGTCCTCTTCTCCCCCCTTTTTTTCCTTACACCCATGGTTATGTCCTTACAGAGATATCCCTATAGGATTAGAATTTTTCTGGGATCAATAGGTTTATGATATGCCATATTCCAGAGTATATCATGTAAGACCTGACCTCACCACTGAGCACAGAATATAAGGTTTGGTTCTTCCTGACTAATACCACATGAACACATGGCAAATTTAAAGCAAACCAATTTACAACTGTATTACTATATTATAACCACTTAAAGGTGCAACGAGAGATTTTGAGGCACCCAAATATTTTGTCATAATAGTAATTTCATATAGATAGACACTCAATAGATTTCTTATTTGTATTTGTCTACAGTTGTCTTAAAAGAGAGAAAAAAGGTGATTTTAATGTGCTTATATTTCAATAGAAAACAGGCTGAATTTGTATTTGCTGCTATACGAAATTAGAAATTTCACAATTTTGAACCAAAAAAACTTTTCTCAGCTTAATCCTTTCAGACAGGGATATTTTGGATGGAAAGCTTTACATCAGGGCAAAAATCAATACTTTTGATTTTTTTAGGGACACCTGATATGCGAAATCTCTTGTTGCACCTTTAAATTTTATGAAAAAATGTGGTACTGCATTCATTGAATGGGTAACATGCATGCACATTAATCTCATTCTTGAGTGTAGGCAAGGAGCCTTCACTGAATCCACATGAACAAAGATGTTTCAATGACATTAACAGTAGCAATTAGAAATTACTTTGCACTGATGTTTAATTAGGGAACAGGAAAAGGTTTTCATGCTCAAAATTATTAAATGTCACTGATCCACTTTATGGCCTAAAGAAGCTCTATCAGCATAATGGACTGAACGAAAGTAGAGTTCGTAGGTTTTATTTTTCTTTTTTACTGATATTTTCCCAAAGTATTTACACAGAATATCATTTACAACTGGTGGCATACTTCCATTGTTTAGGACTTCCCATATTGTGCGGTGCACCATCTGTGATTGTGCCCATTGAATGCTTTTCTTCACTTATTGACTTTTAATAAAACATTTAGGGTTGATCGCATTACACAATACCTCATTTGTAACTTCATTGCTGCAATGCAATGCAGAGAAAATGGATGAAAACCATCTCTGACTCAATGCAGCAGCAACACAGTTACCATTGCATTGCATTGCTTCTGTCTTGAGTCAGAGATGGTTGTCATCCATTTTCACTGCACCGCATTACAGTGCAGTTAAGTATGAATGGACCTTTGTAATGTGTCAAGTTTTGCATGACCCAAAAGTGCACCATTATCCATTTGAGAACATGATTACTGAAAGTTAATCTGATCACTATCACAAAACTTAGTATTTTATCAAAAACTATTGTATTACAGCATTTTACACCGTCTAGTGTGAAAAAAAGGTCGTTTCTGGGGGGAACATACAGAAAGGAGGGGTGGGAACGTTCATCCTTACTTGCTTTGTTTTAAAAGGTTTCCATTACACTTTGTACTTCAGAGAGGAGGAAGTACAGTCATAACCAGGAGATCAATTAACAATATTCCTGTTGAACCTTCAGCTATCAGTTGGTATTTAGAGTATGTGTGTGCCTGTTTCCCAAAATCAGAGTTGGTCAGGCCTGTAGACCTTTTTTCAGTCATCAGGACTTGGTACATGTCAGTTGTTATTTTGGATGGCATTTTAAGCAATACAGTGAATGCGTGAGTTTGATTTTGTTCTGATTTTTATTTAGTTGGATGTATGTTCAGTATTAAAAACAGATT
The DNA here is from genome assembly GCA_023653785.1 of Ophioderma brevispina. Taxonomy (NCBI): domain Eukaryota; kingdom Metazoa; phylum Echinodermata; class Ophiuroidea; order Amphilepidida; family Ophiodermatidae; genus Ophioderma; species Ophioderma brevispina. The sequence goes on along the minus strand of JAMKCH010032117.1, from coordinate 110,750 downwards.
AGGATTGCAATGTTAATTATACAGACCAGTCAAATTAGGACAAATGATGTCTTAACCAATTGCAAATGAATTATTTTCTCCAGAATTGTATTGAGAAAACCTTTAAGAACAGCATATCAAAAGTTTACCAAAATTAAAGGAGTGGAATATGTATTTTTAAGGTGGGTCCCATGTGTAGCTCAAGAGTTACTAAATAGGTCTAAAGATCATTTTTCCCAATAAGTTGTCACATCTTAACAATTTCAAACCAAAGAATGTGTCTTCATTTTATATTTCCACATGCTTTTCAGCTCTCAGATGTCAAAAATCACAAAATCCAGGGTTTTTCATATTTTTACATTTTGATTTTTTTCTGGTGAACCCTACCTCCTATTTTCATTTTGAGTTTTAAGTATTTCTACGATACCCGCAGCAAGGAAATTATGACAGAGCACACCTGCTTTCATAATCTGCAGAAAAAATGAAAATAGGAGGTAGGGTTCACCAGAAAAAATTCAAAATGTAAAAATATGAAAAACCCAGTATTTTGTGATTTTTGACATCTGAGAGCTGAAAAGCCTACAGAAATGTAAAATGAAGACACATTCTTTTGGTTTGAAATTGTTTTGATGTGACAACATATTGGGAAATATGATCTTTAGACCTATTTAGTAAATCTTGAGCTACACCTGGGACCCACCTTAAGGGGGAAAGATTTATACAGGGGTCTAAGTATTAAAAGGATCAAAACGCATCAAACAATACATCAACATGTTTGTCACCTTTCAAGGATTAAAAAAGGCATAGTTTGCCATATCTGCAGGTTGTAGTTCAAGAGTTACGAGTCAAAATAGGTTCAAGGTCACAATGTAAGTAAATTTCCAGATATATATGTTCATTATAAAAATGGTGTCAAATTGTTAGTCTAATGGTACAGAATACGGCGGTACGGTAAGTACGTATAGCCTGTTTCTAAAATTGAAAACGTATATTGAAACCAGCGTTTGAAAATTCTCAAGACTGGAATAATACCGAAATGCATTGTGGGAAAAGGGATGCGGCCCGTAGCGATTGCGTGTTCACTTTTCCGTGTTTGCAAGCACCGAAGTACCCGACAAAAACGTTCAATTTTCTCGCTAGGTTCTATAGGTTCAGACCCAATTACGGTACATATTTAACACAAAACATAGTAACGGACCCTCTGATGCAAAAATCTCCATAGAACCCCTTCGTTTTCCGGAGATATTTGAGATTTAGTTTCATTTGCATGCATTCGCTATGACGGACTGATAACGTTAATCTCTCGCACAGTACTAATTTAGATAATATTTTTTGGAGTCTGTGACACAGACTACACACTTTCCGCACCGCCGTAGGTACAGAAGCCGAAAACAAACTGGCTGCACCATTTATGATAGTCACTGCACAATTGGAATGCAAATGTGACTGGGGCTACAGGGTCTATGGGCGATCACTTGTCATACATTGTGTAGCTCTGTAATTCTTACATAGAACCGTTGATCAAATAATCTATTTAAAATTTATCTGGAGTGACCAAATGAACAATTTAACACCAGTTTGAACAAACTTGGACCCTTCTGTAAATTTGACCTAGGATGACCTTGAACTGTTATCTGCCTATTGTACCAAAACTATATATCATAAATAGGGCAAACTATACCTTTTTAACTTTAGGAATATCCCAATAAATTGGCATATCTTTTAAATCGATTCGAACCATTCTATTGTTTTACCCCTATACAATTGTTCCCCCCCCCTTATTTCTACTTGTTCCACTAGGTTGATTTTGGTAAAACTTTTTCTTATACTTTCTTTTGGGCAAGACTTCCATATGTACCCCCCTCTCATATATTTACATGCAACATAAAATGTTATTATTTTAGCTGTTTATTCCGTTTTTGATCAAACAAGGCCAAAGTTAAAATAAATTCTGTATCATGTAAATATATACGAGGGGGGTACATATGGAAGTCTTTCCTTTTTTTGGACAATTTTGCAGTATATTAACATAAAAATTGTTTCTTTTGCAATTTGTTTTGGGTCAAATCATAAATGTATTGGACTATATCACGTAAAAGACTGAACTCCAGTAGCCTCTTACACAGCTTTAATTGCTTTCCTGTACTTAGAATATTGCTAATGTTAACAAGCTGAGTGAACTTCAATTCTTGTGAAGCCCACACTTCATTCAGTTCATTACTCCTGAAAAAATCCCATTTGGGAGAAAAGCTATATGTCTGAGATTTGGTAAGTGACAACTTAAATAATATTGGCTTTCTTGGTGCTCACAAACCTATCTTTCAAAGAAAAGAGTGGCACTTCATCCCTAAAAAAATGATATTCAATTATACATCCCCAAAATAACTATTCAAAAAATTACTAAAGTCCCCACAGCGTTCTTAACCATATTCATCTGCTTTTACCTCTAATGACTTTGACCTTGGTATATGACCTTTAACCCATGACATGCAAGTATCTACGATTGCCCTATGACCCGAGTTCGGTGGCAATTGGGAGTTAAAGTGTTCATGCACAAACAAATTGAAAAAGGTTAACTGAAACTTTAACACACTCACAGTTCACTCTCTGCACAGGTTGACCTCAAATGACCTTTGACCTTAGTAAAAGACCTTTAACCCTAACATGAAATGCAAGTGTCTATGGTTGACCTATGACCTGAGTTTGGTGGCAATTGGAGTTAAGGTGTTCATGCATGTGAGCAATTTGAAAAGGTTAACCAAAACTTTAACACAAACACATACACATACATACACCCCGACAGACATAAAGAATTTGAATTAGTATGTGCCTCCTGAAAATTCTTGCAGGCGACAAAAATGACAGTGCCGCATTAAAGTGGCCAAATAGGCATTAAAAGTGACTGCGATTCAGATGTTAATTATAACTTAAGGCAAATTCAGCATTCTAGTGGCCTCTTACACAGCTTAAATCACATCAATCATCTTTAGCTGTGTTTGGAATATTGCAAATGTTAACAAGCTGTGAGTGAGGTTCTTTAAAATCAGATTCAATTTTCTTGGTAAGAAACACTTCATTTAGTTTATTAAAGTCTCTAAACAACTTTCTAAGAACAACTGCTTGTGAAAATCTGGTATCTTTAACTATGACTTGTAGTGATAGCATTACAAATTGCTTTCAAAGGTCAAAGAGGGAGTATGTCAACCATATGAACCAAAATTCAATATCCCCCAAAAATTGTTTCAAAACAAACAGTGCTCCTCGAGAGAAGATATCAGTTGTTTCCCACAATGCATTGCTGCCAATGGACGTTTTTGTACAGGTAGTCATGTGAATCGTTAGAGATGAAACATTCTTAAAATGCAAGTTTGTGATCAGTACTGTCAATTTACCCATGTTTCATCTCTAACGATTCACATCAGTAGCTGTACAAAAACCTCCATTTGAAGCAATGCATTGTGGGAAACTACTGAAATCTTCTCTTGTGCTCCTCCACCATAAAACACTGTGCCCCAATTGGAGTAAAGACACTATCATGATTTGAAAATATTTGAAAGGTGCAGGAATAGCTTCAAAGTGAAGGATAAGTCTGTAGAATTCTCATAATTATTCCACCTTTTCCAGCTGTAGAATTGAACAAAGGAAGAAAACGGCAGTGTTCCAAGATACGTATGCTCCATTCAATTACGTGTTGTATTAAAGTGTCCGAACGACAGTAATGACTAAAATCTCCAATTCTTTCCTTATTAGGTTTTGCTTCTGTCTTATCATTTGAGGGTATTTTAGGATACCTGTGCTTGTTACAACTGTAAAAATCCGATTTTTGATGATTTGTTCGATTTGGCTGATTTAGCAAATCACTCGATAGTGTCTTGACTGACACTACATCCTGGCTGCACGATGCATTTTAAAATATTTCATCTTTTGTTTTATAATTATATGATATATGTGACGCATAATTAAAAGCTTTATATATAGCCAGCACTTTGGTTAATTAATTTATTCAGCATTAAGATTTTCAGTTGATCTGTTATTCCACAAAGCTGCTGGAGACCTCAATATACAGAACAAGATATGATATGATTAGTGCTCAAAGCAACCCCTTGGTGTCTTTCCATGCTATGTGGAAGAAAATCTAATATGTGTAGGCCACAGAAATAGAAAGGTAGAACCCGGTCTGGCTGTCATCTGTTCTCCTGCATTGCTCATTTGGAATTATTCACAAATGATCGAAAAATGAATCTTGCACTTCTCTCAAATCTCCTCATTTGCTTCACGCATGTGCCAGGCAACACGATCCGTCTTTAGCATGAACCCAGTCATGCAGATGGTGTAGCTATCGCAACATCGTAACACAACTTTGATGTGTGCATACTAAGCATTGTTTGGTTTTTTCAAAAAACCAGACACCCACCCCAAATGCATGTGTTTGTGTTGACAAAGCTGTTTGATTGCGAGTAAAGCCAGTCTGTGATTCTCCTTTCTACTTCTGTGGCCTGGCTGGATCTCTCAGAATACAATGTGTTCTAATAGCCTGTTCTGTACTCTTGGTTTCCAGTATTTCATGGGGCCCTTTCTGTTCTTGGGATAGCATTGTATGGCATTACTTCAAGAGGAATTTCCAGTGCAGCTTGTTTAGTTGCAACTTGGAATAATAATTTCCTATGGTATAATATCGCGGTTTCTCAGGCTTTTCTGCTCACTTATTCAAAGACTATAAGCTGTGGGGCCACCCACTATCTTTACACTTGACCTCGACATAACCTTTGACCTTGTCCAATGTGATCTTTGACGCACTCATCAAAATGAGGAGCCCTGTTGTACCCTATGACTCAAGTTTGAACTTCAATATTTCAATGGAGGGTCATTTACATTTTAAGCCTATCTTTAACTTGACATCAACATGACCGTTGACGTTGACACATGACCTTGACCTCATCAAACATGATGAGGGATCCTAATGGTGCACCTGTGACACAAGTTTGGTTTCCAATTTGAACTTCAACTTTTCCATTGAAGTCATTAAGCAGAGCAGCTATTGCACTTATGACCTTTTTGCACGCACATGACAAACTACCCCCACTGTAATGTGGAATGTGTGTTTTTCCTCATTTTCCCTTTCTTCACAATATCTGTATCAATTTTTTGCAGACTTTTGTTCTGACTTACAAATTTTTAAGATACAAATGTACAGTGGTTTTCTGAGATATCTTCTTAAAATAATAGAAAGATTAAATGAGACTTACCCTTGTTTTGAAGTTTAATCTGTATTTTTATAGATGGATTGAGAGTTTACGTGAAGAACCCGCTCAGGTGCAGCTGTCGTGTGGCCCGTCTTTAACTTCAGATAGAGGGCAAATAGGCTAGCTTGTACAAGCGATAAGACAAAGTTTAAAATTGAAAGATGTGAGAACTACCATAAGATGAACATGGAATGGGAGTGGTGGCACGTAATCTCACTCCCATTCCTCATAAATAAAGATAAACTTCAAACAAGGTAATTTCTCATTTAACTTTCTAATTTTTATTTCGAAATCTCGCGAGAGATTACGTGAAGATTTTTAAAGCTCTATGACCCATATCTTATCTGCACTCTCGCATGTAACATACTAGCAAGTAATAATATAACAGGTCTGGTAATCAGGTTCACCAGTATTCAACCTTTTATTCCCATTGGAGACTACATGTCAAGAGCTTCTAGCCGCCAAATGAAGGTGCCCGACTTGTTTACAAGTTGCCTTAGAGTATTTTGTAAGTCATCAAAACTTTCATGCATTATATGCAACTTGCAGGAGAACTCATTCATACTGCAACAGTTCTAGAAACTAAGAACGTAAACTTACACAAAACGTAACTGAACGAGTTTCTCATACAGATGCAGGTCAAGTTAATGCGAAATCTTAAAGTACACTAATTTTACTTTCTTGAAGACTAGCTTTTTCAAATCTATCTTCAACAATGACAGGCTTATTTAGTATAATGACCTGGTTTTCAGAGCCCCCATGCTGTACTTAATAATCTCAAATTGCACATTGGATGAATGGCCATGAAACAGCGGGCTCTGGTAGAAATTGCGAGTAGGAGTTAGATCAAGCCCTGCCTAGCTTTCATGACAACTTTCCGCATCTGGCTATTGTGTCATTGAGACAGCTCTATATGTTTTTTATAAATAAAAGAGTTTTCTCGTCCACGAAGCTTCTTTGTCTGCAACATATCTTGCTTTAAGTAAGTATATACACACATATTCGCCTCTTAGGGGGATATGAATGCAGCTTAACAGTGCAGCCAGTGCACCAGTTACTCTGCGTAAGTAATTGATTAAATAAAAAGAAAGTGAACCTTGATCGAACAGTCATGGAATCTATGCTCAATTTTTTGAATTCGTCTTGGACCATATGGCCCGAAAAAACTAAACGCACAAGCATGAAAACCTTTAGGGTGAGCTCTTTAACCCTAGGATACACTATCGGAGACCATTTTCTCAGTAGATTAACCAAACTATATTATTGGGCACGGAGGCCTCAAATAAAAACCACACTCATAAACCTGCAAAATATATGGGTGAGGAACTGACACTGAGGAGCACCATTAACCAAAATCAAAAAAGATGAAAGGAGACCTAGCAGTATTTATTGACTATAACTTAGATTTGACATTAAAAAGTGAGTCAAAACTCAATAAACAGGGTCACACGGCTGAAAACGTTTAACATCTTCCGTTGGCAGAATGCCGTCATTGGTTTCTACATATATTGATATGAGTCCATGATCTCAGCGACGCTGCAATAGACACTACCGCTGGGCTGATATCCCCGCTGCTGCATTAGGGGCCTGAAAGTGCACAACAGTAGAACGATCGATTCGGATCATAAATGGATGTTCTGCTAAACAGGTTGCAATAATAGTTTCCTATGTTCCGGATTAAAAGTGGTTGTTGAAACAAGCATGCCTATTAGTGTAGTGGTACCACGGTTGCGTGGCCTAAACGGCACCACAAGGATTTCGTCAGCCGATCTAGATTGATGTTCTAGAAACACGACGTATTAAACAAAATGGTGGAAATGCGTAGAAATAGATATTGCCCCAATCTAGAGCAAAAAGCACGATACAGTAGCCTAAGGATCAGGCTTCAATGCCTACCATAATTTGGAAGCTGTTAGTCAATCGAGATGCAAAGAATCAAGTTGTTGTGTTTACCAATTATCCACGACTGGTGAAAACGTTCATTAATTTCCATCTCAGTTTGGATCACTAATGTTTCGTGATTTAGAATCTGCTATGACATTGTAATGGCTGGTTAAGGGCTAGCAAGCAAATATTGCGTTCGATACACCATTGCCAAATTTTCTTGGCACTATGAAGTACATGCGGATGATGAGTTTCCACCCATGTGTTTGCCCCCCCATATGCTACAGCCAGTAGTATGTCCACTCGATAATAAAATATGAAACATTTTGCATATGAGAAAAGAGAATCCGGTCCATGAAAAAAGCCGAGCAATTCTAAATAATTTATACCATTGTTACAGACAATCGAGTTCGGACAGATTACAAGCCCAGTATGTTTTTTTTTCAAATTAGTAGACCCCAACCAATGCTACTAGCATCTGTGTGAATTTAGCATGTGGCTTTGGTCTAGAGGCGAGTAAAAAAACGGTAAATGATCCAATCCACCACTGTGAGATCAGATTAGACTCATGAGAGAAAGTACCATTCGCCTATCATAATGACCTTTATTGGCTTTTACGGATGCTGTTTATTGCTCATAGCTCTGAATGTAACATAGCAAATTGTACAGCTGAGAAATGTCGAAACCTTAATTGCCTATACTTGAGCTACAAGCGAATAGTAGCAGCTCTTGATTTAATTCTCTGCAATGCTGAGTAATATCGGCAAGTTATCTGTGGGGAGTGTAACCCGCATTGGTACAGAGTCAATAATATCCCCAAAGATCTGATAAGCTGTGCTTGGTTAGCACAGATTTGTCGGGTGAATAACAAACCCCAAGTCTACTAAGAGCTATTGTGTTTTAGCAAACAGAACCTGGGCTGCTCCAGTGCTTTTTCAATAATGATACTGTCATCAATAAACCGAGAAAAATTATGCTCATAATGACCTAAGCCTTGAAACACAGGATTTGAAAGTGTAGTAAACAGCATGGTGCTGTACTAAACCATTTGTTAAAGCTCGATATTGCCCCAACATAATTACAATTCCATACGAACTTAATGGATTTCCTGTGTGTTTTGCAATCGGACGGAATACATATGCGTCCCGGAGGTCGATAGCCATAAAACAATGATGTTTACAAATTGTTGAAGAACCTGGAATGTCTCCATTTTAAAATGGTGATGGGCAAGATATTTTATTCCATGCAGAGAGATCTAAAAATCATTCTGTTTCCAACGTCTTTTTAGCCTTGTAAAAATGGCGAAATGGATTGCTATGCTCAGAATAAGATGGTTCGATAACCCCTTTTCCATACAATTTACAATCTCTTGATAATTGCTTCAAACCATCATTGAGACTTGTGTGTATACATGGCATTGTTGTGGTGGAAAAAAAAACATTCGGTAGAAATTCTAATTCGTAACCTTGCACAGCTTGTAAAACAAAAGAATCTGAAGTCAAGATCTTTATGGAGATAGGACTTCAATCGACCGCCAATTGGATTCTGGAGTGGACATAAAATTAATAGATGAATGTAAATTTAACTTACCAACCTCCTGGTAAGTTGGTACTGGATAAGCCTGCTTCTCTGGTTCTTGCGTTTTTGCGTTCCTGGCGTAGACACTCCCCCCACCCACTGGTAATTGCGCGCACTGATGAGCTGGGTTTCTTAAAAAGGCCTATTCATCGTGACTGTCGGGCTCTGCAGCAGCTGCCTATAGCGGTCACGACTGCGGATAAGGGTAGGGTTGATAGTTGCTAGCTTGAAGTGATCGTCGGCGCGCGACTGAGAAAGCTACGCTATAATAACCCCTCAGCTGCCCTTTGTTCCTCTTGAGATCCTGACCTGTGGGCATAGTGGTACCCCAAAACAACAGCGTTGGAACAGGTTAGATGCACTTACATAGGTGCGCATATTTGGGGTTAATGGTACGGCTTGAAAAACTCCTTCCTGAGAGCATTCAACTCAAACAAAAGAATGACAGTAATAGTGCCTGCAATCAGTGGTGTAAGACAGCCCTCAACTGCGGAACTCACGAACAATTAGCAGTGAGCCCTTAACAGCGGCTTAGCAGGACTCGTTGCATTTCAGATCCCTGGAGCGTTGAGATTGAACATTGCCCAAATAGGGGGGTGAACTCTTGGGGACACCAGCACCATACAATTTCTTGGCGGCAATACTTGTCAGCTGTTGATGAATAGTTTCTTCTTGTAATTGGGACCCATCAAGATGTAATTCGTGGCTGGCCATTTTGTCATCCACAGCTTCATTACAGCGCGCTGGGCCCGCAAACTTAGTTGCAAACCCAATGGGGTCACTTCCGGTTCAGCCGGTGTTATTTGGAAGATTCGCTCCTTCAAATCAAGAGCAATAGAGCCCAAAACCGATTCATCATTCGAAATATCCAAAGGAGCATGTATGTCCAATACATCGCTGAGATCATCCCACATGACAATGCTAGCAGCCTTAGGTGTGGCATGGCTGAAAAATCGGCGCGGATCATTCTCCTCTAAGGTGGCCTTTCCAAACATCTAAACAGTTTATATACTAATCCCTCAAGGCGAGAAAAATCTCTCCTCAAAATCATCTGATAGGGCGATTCGACTTCGTCTAGCATTGGCTTCGTCGCGTTTGACGATGAAGTGAAGCATTAGTGCCGAATTTTGCACCCCGAAGTGTGCTTCGATGTCGCAGCCGTAGTGGAAGTTGTACTGCTCTTTGGGCTATCGCCTACATGAATGTGCTTCTCCATGTGTAGGACAAAACAAGAAGTGTAGAATAATGAGATAAAATGTCCAAGTATCAGTATAATTTCTTGAAAATAAATTTTGTCACGTTCTCCACAAAGGATCGAAACGTGTTGACCGACCACGGCATTCCGGGAACGAAACTGACCACGCGACCAGCTGAGCGGGTCCTTCACGTAAACTCTCGCGAGATTTCGAAATAAAATGACCTGCAACCACTGACCCAAGAAGGCTGTTTGGACTCATTGGAATGCATTTTCAAGCCGACTCCAAATATGGTCATCAAAATGCATAAAATTACAATTTTTGAGAAAAATATTTAACAATTTTGAAATATGAGAAAAACACACGGTCACCTTTGGGAAAGACTGGGAAACTAAAAACCATCAGTCTAGGACCGCTTGTGTCGGCCCTTGCCGTCGCGGTCAGGAATGATATGGCCTAAACATGACCTTTGACCCTGATATGTGACCTTTGACCTACAACAAATGAGGGATCCCTGTTGCACATATGAGTTCCAAGTTTGGTTCCAATTGAACTCACTTTCAAATGAGGTCAAATTTTACATGTTCACGCCTATTTTAAACTTGACCTCACAGACCTTTGACCTTGGATGTGACCTTACCTCATCACAATGAGGAAATCCCCGGTTTCAACTAGGATCAAGTTTGGTTCCAATGAACTCAACTTTTCAAAGCGGTCATTTACATTTTCAGCCTATTTTACAACTGACCTCACATGACTTTGACTGGCACGTGGACCTGTGACCTTCATCAACAAGTGGAGGATGCCATGTTGCACCTGTGAAAACCCCCCAAAAAAAGTTTTTTGGTTTAATCCATCAAAGTATGAGGATATGACAGGCAATTGTTTTAACCTTTTTCCAACAGGATTCACAACAGTAAATAACTGAGAAACAGGTAAGTCAGCCCCACTGCAAATGAGACTTTTTTTTTTGGTGACCCTCGCCTAGTATACCCTAAAACCTGAGAGAAATTGGGAGATCTGGGTTGCAATCATGGTTGCTATCAATATAAAGACACTATCAGTGATTGAAAAAATATTTGAATTTGCAGGAATAGCTTCAAGTGAAGGATAAGTCTGTAGAAGTTTACCTTTTCCAGCTGTGGATTTGACAGAAAAGGAAGAAAACGGGATTCCAATACGATTCCCCTTCTTCCGTGTTGTAGTATGTCGGTTCGGACACTAATGACTAAAATTCCGACATTCCTTATTAGGTTGCTTCGGTCTTATCAGTGCAGGGTTATGTTAGGAATCCTGTACTTGTTACCTCATGCAAAAATCCGATTTTTGATGTTTTTTCGATTTGCGCTGATTTAGCAAATCACGGATGGTGCCTTTAAGGTATAAAATCTGTAGGAATATAAAAAAAGGTTGCATTGATATTTTTATTTTGATCCGACAAACAATTTAACCGTATTCTTTAACAGGGAAAACCTGACTGAAAAAGTGCTCGACCTCCAGGGTCCACACGTGCATGCTAGTCTTCACGGTCGCAGTCGAAAATTTTTGGGGAACTACCCTACTTTCAGATTGATTGGGTAGGAGATTATGAATGACCTTCAAGCAGAATGTTAGTTTAAGATCTGAGATGTTACATTGAGGAGAATGACCTTTTCATCTCGGCCATTTTGTACAGGAACGAATGTGACCAGCTTAAAGGTCCGTTCATACTTCATGCATTGCAGTGCAGTGCTGCAATGCAGCATACCAAAATTGTCACTGCAATCACTCAGTATTGCAACGCATGCAGTACTGCAACGAATTAAATATTTTAACTGGCGATGCAGCAAGATGGCAGTGGGTGCCGTCGTGTGGGTGGCCAGTATGCCCAAATTTCCGCAAGTTTACTGCAACGTACTGCAACCCGTGACCTGCATGACCTGGTTGACCTCATAAATCGAATAGGAGTGCAGCGGAAGGAACGTACCCTTGCAGTAAATTTACTGCACAGCAAGGCAGTGCAGTGAAGTATGAACGGACCTTTGTGTGTGAAACCAACAGCATCAACACAAGACATCACAACAACAGACAACAACAGTGGACAAAGTGATCCTATGTGTCTTCCTGCCTATGGGCAGTCCGCACAAAAACAGCCTGTGTTTTCCCAATTTCCCATACATATCCAGTTGAGATGGGGAGCGAGTTCCCTCACCTCAGACATTTCAAATTGCTTACTTTGGTAGTGCTTAAACACCACAGGTTGTTAACCTAATTAACTGATGTCAGACCCTGATATGGTCCATTTAATTCCACCTGGTTTCCTAGTGTAACCTCAATGCAGAGGGGCGGGCTTAGATGAGATATGCAGCCCCCTGGTTGTGTACCTCTATTGCATGCCATGTTGAGACCATTGTTTGGCAGGCAGGGAGATGTGTTTTGAAGATACACTATGAGGATATGTTGTAGCTGACATGCAAAGTGACTATAGAGTGACTGATATGAATGGTGAACACCATGCTAGTATGGATGAGATTTGAGGACTTGGGGTTTACTTCATCCACAAAAAAGAAAGAAAGAATATCATGCAGGGCAATTTAGAGCAATTTTAAAGCAATTGCTACACATTTTGACAACTGATAAGAAGTAGGGACATGCCGACCTATTTACCCTCCGAAAAATGAACAGAAAAATCCATTGTGGGAATCTTGTCATATAGCCTGTCAAGGTCATAATTTTGTATGTTATAGCGCCCAAAATCTATATCCTATTTCCCCATAGAGAAACGTGTAAAACTAGATTTTTTATGAAAAATCATATTGCCCGCAATTAAATTTCATCAAATTTACCCAGGATTAGTTCATGACATAAATTACCCCCAACTTATCGTAAAAGTGTGTCCGCCCGTGATATTTTTGTTTTATTCTATTTTGTCAAATAAATGAGACTCTCAACACTGTGAAAAGACTCCTTGAAGGCTCTTCTTAGCACTGCTAGTTCTAAGGTTTTAATCGTAAGGGTTGCTTTTCATAAGGGTTTGCTAATCGTGAGTTTGCAGTCATAATTTCTTAGAGGTGATGGCTAGGCTGACGGGTTAAAGTTGGTTTAGGAATTTGGATAAACAATACGGTTTTAGGGTGATTATGACTAACATTCTTTTGACCAGTTAAATGACTAACAATCTTATGATTAGTCATCATCACCCTTTCACCCTCACCCTGGAGCCATGTGTGTCCAGTGGAAAAGTGCAGGAGTTGTAATCATTACGCTTTAAATCTTGAGTTTCAAGCCCCACTGTGGTCAATGTAATTGTGTCCCTGGGCAAGATACTTATCTTAATTGCCTTATCGACCCAAGCAAAATCTGGGAGCTGTTATGGGGAATATTAAATCTAAGTGCTGATATGCTTGTACGCTTGTAAGCATGTCTTTGAGCAGCCACCAGATGAAGCGAAATGATTGTGATGATTTCTTGCAGGCGTCGTAATAATAATAATTGTCAACCGCTCATTGAGCCTGTTTACGGTGGGATTAAGCGCTATATAAAAACTGCCTATTATTATTATTATGACTAATGACCCGTTTGGACTGCATTAGCTGGCTGTACACCTAGCACATTATAAGTGAATGCTTATAAAAGAAGCTGCATGAAAGCACAGCAAGATTCGTGTTGTGACTTGATCAAATTCCTAGGAAGGGCTTTGACTCCGCAGAGATCGATGGGCCAAATCAGCCTTTTGAAAAAGGGCATGTTTGGCCTTACCCTGAAAAAAGAAAAATCACCTTTATACCACACTGAAATTTACAAAAACTTAAAACCATTTCCTAGGTAAAACCCCTGATGGCCTACAGCCCGCCATAGTCTGGACATGGGACCTCTAGATATTCACTGCAATCTTGGCAATTTTGCACATCCTGAGAGGTTTGTCTTCTATATCTAGCTCACCCCTACTCTTAGGGAAGGGGAAACATTTAATCATTCAGGCCTAAAATACCTCTCAAAACATGTGAAAATGACAGCTTTTCAGCCCTCAGTCAGTCAATTTTCAGGTCAGGTCGGGTTTCATTTTAGGGCCTGCTACTGTATCCTGGTAACCATTACTATTTATCCCAGGGGCGAGTTGATGACGGCTAAACCGTCACCCCCTTCAGGTTCCAAGGAAATCTTATGAGATAGCTGTTACCCTGGTAGAATAGAAAAAGAAGATCTACCTACAAGGGCATTCCAGCTCTGGCTAACTAATGACAGCCAACCAGCACATGCTGCCTTGCGTCAGGTAGGGCATCCGGTCAATTATCTTTTGGCTCCACTAAATCCTCACACAGCAATATTGCAGAGTGTGAGGTGCATCCGGCCACCCCCCGTTCGCGGGTACAAAACCGGATTTAAAACTTTGTTTAACTAACTAAAACTCACAATACACACTATCACATTATTGGCTCATGGCTCTCACTAAAGGGGATAATGACAGTCAGTGTCACCAGCCAAGTTGAATGTTCCAGGAGAGTTCTCTTCTGGATATACACATGTGTGGTATCTTTTGAAAATGCATACATTGATTACAATTGCACATTTGGGTGGGCAGATTATTGAAGTCTTCCCATTAGAGATGTAACAATTCTGAATTAGAAACCAACTATAGCATGATCATTCCTGAAAGGTGCATTTTGTAAACTCCAGCACCTTCGGCTTTTATTCATTCGTCACTAAATCCTTGAATTGAGAAAGCGTATTCACAAAATTTGAGTTGATCCGAAATCTTGCGGTTTTGTGTGCGCAAGAGCTTGTTTCCCCATGGCACCATAGGCCACTGTGCTGTAATTTCTTCCGTTTACGGTCAGAAAATACAAAATTGTGATTTCTTAAAGATACGACCGAATTAGCACATAAGATTTTGTACACATGGATTACTACGGCTAACGGTTCAGATGATATAAAAATCTCACTCGTTTGAGTACGTTGGGGGGATGAGGTTTGTGGATCACAACTGCCCTTTAAAGCACAAATGTCTGATTTTTGTTATATTAATTTCTCAAAACTTCCCAATTTAGGCACATATACTCAGTTCCCTCAGTTTGGTGTAACTGCAAGCGTTACTAGGGTCTCATTTTCGGGTAATTTGTATTCCCGGTTTTACCCAATGTTTTTTTTTCCGAGCGCGTACCCAGGTACCCGATCCTTTCAATTTTTGACAATTTAATTCAAGTATTTAACAAGAATTTACGTTTATTTAAACTTGCCATGCCAAATGCCAAATCACACGAAATAGTGATCTGAGCGAGATCCAGGAATTCGGCAGGTCCCGCCCAATGTCGATGCCAACTTCACTTGTATTACACTACCTGGCTCTACACCGTCTAGGTAGCAACAAAATATGTGCTTTACTATAAAACGTTGAACTTACTTCCTTCTCAGCCTAAGAAAGTAAAACTGCCAGTTTTTCTAACCGAACGTGTGGTGATGTTATTGTTGTCATGGCCTGGACCTTTAATTTCTGCTCGGAAAATTTATGTTCCTTTTTCTCTAGGAGAACCGCCCTTATGCTCAGACGATGTGAGTTGTGAAAACACCAGCGGCGCGTACGTTTCAGAGAAATCATGTCAAGTCGTGTTAGCTTTGTTGTTGACCGATTGGAAACAATAGCGACCTTTGCAAGGCCTGGCTTGTTGTTTTGAGGATTTATTTTAATTACTCAATTGAAACTTTGAAGGATTTAGCACTTGAGTGGACCTATTCGCTGCAGTTTGAGTGAAGAGTGACTTTAGCCAGGTTTTAGTTAAATAGGCAAATTTTCGGGAATCGGGTAGGGAATTTTATTACCCGGGACTCGAGATGATCGGGCGGGAACCCGAATTCCCAGGCTCGCCGATACCCCTACCGTGGTGTTCCCAACTAAAATTTGAGTTAGGCAAGGCCACCAGAGGCAGAACCTACACAATTTTTACCTTCAACCTCGTTTCTATGGACCAAAAAATACACATTCACAGAACGCATGTGTCGTCTGCCATCGTGTTGGTGATGGGGACAAAGGTCACTCACCTTTGGGGACAAAGTCAGTTACCAAAATGTGTGACACTACCCAAGGACCATTGTATCTAAGTGACATGAAAAATTGATCGCGTATGTGGCAATTTTATAATTTTTATCATTTGGGGACCTTGACCTCTAATGACCCTAGATGACCTTTGATCCACTTGTGAGAGGGGTAACTGTGGGGCACTACCGCAGGACCATTACATGCAAGTGCCATGAAAATGTGAGCGGTATGTGGAAGCACCCCCCCCCACAGTAGGCATTATGGTTAAGGTTAACATTTGGGTCAACATTTTTACAACAGACATATACACACTTAATTACTGGGGTATCCTTTGATCATCGTTTATTGTTCTCTTACCCCTTTGTTCATTGGTGTATAAGGTGCAACATCAGGACTGTTTAGTTTGCTCTGATGAAGGCATTCGCTACAGTGTCGAAAGCGCAGCCTTCCAATTCGGATGCCTCTAGGGAAAGATTATTTTCTACTCAGATACACAGATACACACACGACCACCACACAACCAAAGCAAACCCTAGTGGCCCTATTGCAACGACACAAAAATATCACCGACCCTGGCAGCCACCGAAATAGCACTCTAGGAAGCCTTTTTACGTTCAAAGTAATCCCCCATTGGTTAGGTAAAGCGGTTGTGGGGGTCCACTACGCGAACCTTAATCCTAACCTGAACCTACTAACTTAACTCTAATACATATCACCTAAACTCTAAATTCTAACCACTGAGTTATAGAAATGGCAGCTGTACCTCTGGGTTGTGTGTTTTTTTTTTTAAAGTCTACATGTCTTTGTGTTTCTTGAGTCAATGAAATGGTAAAAACATCTTGAACAATTTTTCATGCAGTTCAAAGCATTTTTGATTTTTGATTTAAAGCTAAATTTGATAATTGCAAACTTTCAAAACAAACTCAAAAGTGACACCACATTCGTCAGACTCATCGCAGAACTATAATTGTGAGGCCCACAACCAATTTTCATGAAATATTTTTTGTCCTTAGGCATGCTGGGAGTGTGTGCTCATCATAGGTCAATACCTGCTGCCAGATTCAACAATTTTTTGCTTTATTATTATGCAAAATTTAAGTTAATCTATGACATCTAGAGGGCACGTGTCCAGTGGATGCAATGACCGACTCATGACCAAAAGGTCCTGGTTCGAGTCCCCGCTAAGGCCAAATGTGTTGTGCACTTGGGCCAGGCACTTTACCTTGCTTGCCTCTTCTAACCCTGTGGCCTAAATGGGGGCTGATAGGAATATTGGTCCCATTGGAGCGCCGCCCAAAGGTATGAGTATGCCTTGGGCCAATTTGTAAGGGCAGCTGACATATTCTAGTGGCAGCGGATAATTAAAGCGTTTTGATACATTGTAAAAGTCGCTATATAAATGGCGACATTTATTATTTATTTATTTTTCATCTTTCGAGAAACTTTAGAGCCCATTTTTTACGGATAGCTGGCAAAATATTACGGGCATTTGTCATGAATAAGACTGATGACACCTTGATTATTAGCATTCTTGCTCTCCCACTGCCAGAGGAACCTGGAAGAGTGCCTTAAGATAAATGTGTGCGGATCAAGAATAGCACTTCAATGGTTAAAAATTTGTATTCCATGCCTTTCTATTCTTTACCAGTTTGCTTTGATACAAAACAAGTTTAGTTTTAACACTGTTTGTTGCCATAATCCAACCGACCTTAAAACTTTCTAAGGAAAAAACCTTTTGGGTAGGAAAAAGAACCCAAATTTTGCAAGTTGGGTGCTTTTAGACAAATTATGAGAAAATGCACCCAAATCGCCAACTTGGGTGCTTTTGGAATCACAAAACATGCTCCAATTGTTTCTGATCATACTACAGAAAGGTCAGTGGTTCTGGTTATACTAAACACAGCATAGAAATATTAGAACACATATTGTATAGAATGACCATGAGGAGACTGACAAGCCACCGTTTACCTGGTAATGACTACAGGAATTCTATTCTGAGACAGATCTTTCCCAGATTCGCTGTAAAAAGACACGAAATTTAACACGCTATAGAGAATCTACATTACATCCTACTTTAAATCACACAGTATTACTAAAACATAAGATTATTATAAGCACTTAAGAGCGACAAAGTTAGGCATCAGATTCTGTATAATATGCTGATCCACAAAGGACACAGTTCAGTGGGTTGTACTTGTACATACATTGACATGAACTGACCTTGTGTGATCTGGTTATCATATATCATACCAAAAAAACAAGGGGTGTATTTTCTAAATACACTGATTTTGAAAGCTACTGAACTGTGCACAGGGGTTTGAGAATATATTGTCTCAAAGTGATATGAGCTACAATAATGCTCATTCACCAAGGACACAGTTCAGTAGGTTGTACTTGTACATACATTGACATGAACTGACCTTGTGTGGTCTGGGTATCATATATCATACCCAAAAATCAAGGGTTGTATTTTCTAAATCACTGATTTTGAAAGCTACTGAACTGTGCCCAGGGGATTGAGAATATATTGTTTCATAGTGATATGAATTACAATATGCTCATCCACCAAGGACAAAGTTCAGTGGGTTGTACTCGTACATGCATTGACATGAACTAATCTTTTGTGATCCGGGTATGATATATCATACCCAAAGACCAGGGGGGTATAGTTTATGATACACTGGTGAATGTAAGCCGCTGAACTGTGCCATGGGGATTGCGGGTTTACTGGCTCACAGTGATGTAGGTGAGCTTGATTTCAGATTTACAATACACAATTCAACACTTATTGAAGCATAAATTATAAATGATGTGACATTTATGTTTGTGTTGTGGCGCCCCCTGTTGTTGTGAGAGAGAAAGTCTGAAAATGTGATGGGCTAAAGCCCCTTTCTTTGCATGGGGATTCTTTTTTTGCTGTAACTTTTGTTTCAAATTAAATAATACCAACATTATTATTAAAGCATGCTTGCTAATGCTACCAGCTGCATATTTTGACCGATTTAGATCAGGAAAGTTTGTGCTAGTAATTTATGACCAGATTTTATATGCTTGTCATTGAAACTACTGTAATATTTCCTGTCAGAAAACAACAGAGGGCATCCTGAATGTCAATATGTGACATCATAGGTCACATCATCTATAAATGTTATATTTAGGGATTCAAAAATGTTACAGAGTGTTCATCACAAATCAACAACGATGCAGGCATGCGTCCGCGTATTTTTATCCCGCGAGGGCGGCTTTAGCCGCCCGAGTGGGATAAAAATACGCGAACGCATCGGATGCAGAGTGTTGCTTCAAAACTCATTAAAATTGGGCACCTTGTTACCCTGTTCCTAGCAATTGTGTCATTTGCTCAACCATAAAAAAAAAATGAATCTGTGTAACCTCTTTGCCAATAACTTAAATCAGTGACTTATAATTCACTTCTTTTGATTGTGTCATGCAGGCACAATAGACACATGATCACATTTTTTTTATTAAGGGGTCTGGAGCAGTTCAACAATATAACTCCACCTTAGTAGAAACTAATTCTGTCCACCCCCCCCCCTTAACAACAATATCAAGTAACTTTTGAATCACCAAATCAACTATCTCATAATAAATACTTTATTTGTCCTGATGGAAGTCAGAATTACTCCTGACAAAAACTTGACAGTTTCTCAAACTTGTCTGGTGGCGAACTCATTCAAATTATTTCAGTTGTTATGAATATCTATTGTAAAATCCAATCTAACAATTTGAACAATGTAAAGTCATCCACATGGGAATATGGATGTTAAAGCGGCACTGGCACATTTTCCCAAAATATGAAATTTCTTCAATTTGCTATCAAATGATAATCCATGCCATTGGAAGAATAGAGATATATTTTACACATAAAAATAATATACTCAAAAACAGATAGCGACGTTGATAAGAGGTTAAAGACATCTAGGTAATTTGTAGGCTAACTTTTAAGTTTTCCATAACTTTAATCAACAATGTGTATATTACATGAATATCATAGACTCGTACTCATTGATTTTAAAACCACAAAGGTCACAGACCGGTCAAACAAGGTGGATATCTTGGGAAACATGCATACGGCATGCGTTTTCTTGTGTTAAACACCATTTCCGTCGTCTGCTGAATTAATGTCGCCGGTGACATATAAATTATAAAGTCGTTCTGTTTACCCATAAGGACGCTGATTTGGTCTTAATTATTTCAGGTGAGGACTAATGTATATAAAAGCTTTACAACCATGCAAAAATATTGATTTTGAAAAATCTTGAGGGCGCACTATTTTTCAAATGTGCCAGTGTCTCTTTAGATTGAATAGTCCATTTTCCTTATCTAAATAACTAATGTCCATTCAATTATAAAACATTTTAAATTACTTCTGTGTTTTGGGTTGAATCATAATGGAGGGGGGGGGGCAGCTTTAGATGATATTTGTGAACATAATTATTTTAGAGGAGTTACTCACAGGTCAGCAAAGGTGACGCTATAGTGTTCCCTGATGTATGTGTCTAACACAGGCCTGAACTGCTGGTATTTTCTGTCAGCTATTAAACCAATGATGAATATCTAGAAGAGATAGCAGAGATGAATGAATCAAGTGCACTTACACTGTGATGCTTATTTGGTCTGAAAGTAAACAAGTTTTATCCTCCCTAACTGAGCAGGCAGTGCATACAAATAATGAAATCAGTAACATGGGCATTTAAAGGTCCATGGCCCGATCGCTATAGTAGATCCAATCCATCGTGTCACCAGAGGAAAAGTTTTGGATAGCGTCGATTAGTTGGAAGAGGAGGCAGAATATGTGGCCCGATTCACCTGTTTCATGAACGAACTAAGATAATCTGGCCTTTTATGTTGGCATCATCTTTACATAGTGCAAAGACCTTTATTCCTTGGTATCCAAAATACAAATCCCAAAATTGAATAACATTCGATTCACGTGCTATATTGAATACCATTGAAGCAAATACGATTAGCCAGGTTGTTTGCGGAGTTAATGTAGCTATAAATGCGTTGGTTGAAAGTACTTGAATGCTTTCATTGAGCAAAGAATTGATTTTTCTCTGCTGTCGGACTGCTTGTTTCAAGCTGCATTGCTGTTTCAATAGCGTGGAATTTCAACTTCCACACACTGCACATCCCCCTCATTCAATGTCAATACCTTCAGAAAAGTACTAGAGGTGACACGATGGGTTGAATCTACTATAATAGCCTCGTCCCCAGAAGCCCCAGATTTTACCAAAGTGGTCAACATTTTGATATCAGAAGAAAGCTACTATTTTTCTCATTTACCCTGTGAAATCTTAGGGCCAAAGGATGTTTGGTTTGGAAGTTATGAGCGAAAATGTGCCCCATTTTGGTCGACCAATAATTATTTTACACAGTACTCTATGGGGCTTACAAAATCACGTTTTTAGCTCTCACATGAAAACGGATTGAAATATCGGCGTGAAACTTTACAGATGGGGTTTTGGGATGAAGGCCAATCTATCAAGATGAAAACTTCATATTCTTAAATCGAGCCATCCTCCTTTAATAATAAAGACAAGAACAGTGCTCAGTTATCTACATATACCCTATCCAGCCCAAAGTATGAAGTAACAACGTGGGCGCATACATTGTACGGACTTTCAGCGCACACGTAGTCAAATCACAAACGCACTGCAACTGAAAGGCGGTACTGGGTATACGCGCGTGCGTCGTCCCTTCATAATTCAGGTTGGACAAAGTATAGGAATGCTAATTAAGCAATCATCTATCTTTAGTGACTCTGACAATTCCTGATAGCTATTACGTTTTATGTGCAAGGCCACAATACTGGGCAAGAAAGCCAAGAGAACTCTCAAGTTTGTGCTGCATTTTTACATGATAGGCTAAAATACTTCAAATGACATGTTTGCATGATGTCTTATTCTTCACTATCTTGCAGCGTTGACTTTGAAGTGTTATGTGCATTTCAAAGAAGACGCCAAAAGAGCAGTATTTATGTACAAAATTTTGTTAAATACTGTAATTTGCTATGAATTTGCTTACAGATGTTGGAATACAACATTAATATGTTAACACTTCTTTTTCCTTGTATTTTGCAATGGTTGATCAAGTATAAGTGCAAAGTGTCACATTGGTTTTAAAGACACCAAAAACAGGACAAATTGGTGTCTTTGAAACTAAAGTGACACCTTTTTCTAATACCTGGTCAACCATTGCAAAATATAAGGAAACCGAAGTGTTAATACATGTTAATTTTGTATGCAAATTATGGCAAACTACAGCATTTAATGAAATTTGGCACATAAATAGCACTGATTTGGTGTCTTTTTAATTTGAAACTAACGTAACACTTGAAAGCCCAAACTGCATGACAGTGGAGGATACGCCATCCTACATGCCTTACAAACATGCCCTTTGAAGTATTCTTTCATGTTCATTATAAAACAGAGCACAAATGCAAGAGTTGCTCTCAGGTTTTAATCTTAACCCACATGGCCCACTTTTCTTGTCCAGTATTGTGGCCTTGCACTTATATAGGAATAGTAAAATAATAGACAATCTTTCATGGCTGACTATTTTGGATCTGGGGTTTTAGGAATGAGCAATGGCTAGTCTATACATACCAAAGCATTGAAGACAGGCTCATCATACTCATCTGAATGAGGGCTCTCTGTCATGATACCAAACAAGGCATCAAGGGTGTCTTGTAAAAACTGAAGAGGAAGAAAACACCATAAATTACAATAATGCAACAAAAAATGTTTTCATTAAGCAATAAAAATGAGATGTTAAATTTTTTTAATGAGTACATAATGCAGCCTATGCCCTAGATTTTAATCCTCCCATAGAGAAGTCTGCAGATGACAATAACTTTGTTACTGGAAGCTTAGCCATCCAATATGGGCTTACAACTGTTTGACCCCATGGAAGATGTCTTTTTTAGAACAATCTTAAGCAGTAGCAACACAATTATGACAAATGATGTTAAATAGGGACATGCACAAGCTATTACATATCAAAATCCATTGGAAGAATCTTGCATGGCCTAAAGAGATTAAACGATGACAGTCAAGACTCGTTCATTATTGCATTTCACCAAAACTAATCAAAATAGATTACGGCAATACAGACAAACCACAAACCGATTTAGGCGCTTTGATGTGGGTAAGTCATGGGTGTTCCCATGATCCACATATATGACCTTGTCCTCGTCCTTTATTCACACACACAAAAAAAATCAGAAATAAGCTTTACAGTGGAGATGATTCTCAGCTCCAACAGTTTTTGAATAAGAAAATATTCCTTGACAACATTTTTCGTATTAAACCAATGGCGACATTGAAAATTGGGATTTCTTGGCCACCCTCGCCTCAAAGAGATCATGATTTGCAAGTTACAGTGCCCTCTATTGCCCATGATTTATCAAAATCTAAGCAAAGTTCAATATTTTAGAAAAATCATATTTGCCTACAATGAAATGTCTTAATTCTACAGTATGTAGCTTGTGGAATAACTAATCCGATCAGTCATCAAAACTTTGTTGCTATTTTTTTCTTCAATTCTGGGTTTTTCATGATAAATGAGAATTTTAAACACCTGTGTCTTAAGGTTGGATCATCGGCTACGGCTTCATGCCCAGATCTCTTTGAAATTCTCATGAAATGTTGGTATTGGTGAAAGAAACATGTGTGCCAAATTATAATTTTTTTCCAAAAAGGAATTTTGGAGGTAGGTCACATAATGCATTTTCAAATTCCCATAGACTTTGTACAGGGACTGATTTTGGCAGTATAGAAATGGCCCAAAATGGGGCAATTTTGTGAAAAACTACACATTTTATTTCATTTCTTTCTCAAGTAATTGATGAGTTATAAGATTGGCGTTTGTTTTTTATGGTTAGAGAAATATCAAATATCCATAGAATTTTTTATTTTTCTGTATGTCATCAAAAACAGAGAACAGGTGGTCGCAACAACACCTTTTTTGGCCGATTACTTCTAGAAATACTGAAGTTTCCACTTTTCAGAATTTTTCCTAGAAGGAACTACAACTGCCTTGGTGATGAATAAGGTGTCATATGAAAGGAAATCCAATTTAGAAAATTCTCACGTTAGATTTTGCAGATTGAGTGTTTCTATTTGAAATTACAGGTGTTTTTAATTTTCCCTAAAATTATTTTTCCCTAAAATTATTTTTCTAAAAAATTAAACACTTGATTAAAAAAGCCAATGGAGAAATTTAGGTATTTTGTTTATACACATATCCCTGGAGTTTCAGTTTAAGCACCTTCCATTTAGGCTGAAAAATATTTAATGAAAAATTAGGGAATTTTTAAAAAATAAATAAAAAACACTAAAACAAACATGCTTGCAAAAATATGTGGAGGACAGTCAATCCTTACAATGTCAAGTTTGGACTATTGGATTTAGGGGATTTGATATTATGTCATTTTTCTGTAAGACCATTTTATATCCGATGATCCTAAACTAAGGAAGAGTAAAGTTGCTACTCCTACAAAGACGACCGAACCATTCACCACACTTACTTTGACCACCTCTTCTCCATCACTTTCATCAGTGATGCCAAGCTGGTCTTGATCTTGCTTGGCTACGATCTGAACTTCCATTTTTAGTAACCCAGCATGTCAACTACGAAAATGAAAGACAATTATCAACAATTTAAGATTGGCAAGGGAGCATGATATTATTGGTCAATTTTCCTGTAATTCCTGGATCTGGATCTGGATCATTTGTACTCCGTAAAGCGATTCCCGTCATCACACTAAGGGACTCTGTTACCAAGAGCGATGAGTGCAGGTTAATAGACCCAGGATGATCCCCCTTCTCTTTCGACGAGGTTCTGCAACTTTTTACATGCACAGATTGACTTCTCCCACTGACACCCGGACCAACAGCTTTACATAACCCTCCGAACCATGAGGCGCTGGACACCCTTTTGAATACAACGACACATTATATGCAAATGGGTGGGAGCGAGGAGAATTCCATAATCACACTACTTATGCAATTATGCAATTCCCGACCTTATGGAACTATTTGAGTATGGACCAAGAAACACCCCGAACCTCTCGCGGGGCTCGAACCAGGGCCGCTCGTCGAGGGTGCTTACAAAACCCTGCCGACGGTTACGCGCCTTAGACCGCTCGGCCACCCTCTCCCATATTTCATTATGATATGCCAGTAAATATGGAAGTGTGTATAATAACTGGTGTTTAAATTACAATTGGCAAAATTCTTCTGTTGGCATTAGGATGGAACCCTAATCAGACAGGTTTTCTAACATGACCTTTGAAACTTCAAACATGACATAACAAAGATATACAATCCATATACTTGGCCAATGTCATGTCAAATACCTCAATTACAAAGTTTAAATGCTTGACTAATCGGAGATTTAAATAATTTTTTGTGTGTGTGTAGTAATTAAAATAGTCAACTACCGGGTGAGTCCAAAAAAAACTGCCCTGATTTGTGTCTGCCATTTTGATTTTTTAGGAACATATATCTACATATTTTGTTCTCAATCATCTGAAAGCCTGGTTTAATTATCTTTAATTTACTGCAAGATCATCTGTCACATCGGTTAGGTATCGATCGAGCTACAGTCTTTTGAATCAATAGTCTTTTTCTGCTCTGTCCCCGAGATTCAACATTGAAAGAACGGCGTTCAAGCGAAGGAAATCAGTGTCCAGAAGAAAAATCAGGCTATTATTCACTGCATATTTTTTGGATTCGAAAGAATGTAGCTCGGCCGATACTTAACCGATTGGAATGATCTTTGCAGCAAATTAAAATAATTAAATAAAGCTTCAGCAGATACCACATATGTTAGAATATATTTTATTTACAAATTCAAAATGGCAGACAAATCAGGGTCAGATTTTTTTTGACTCCCCCTGTAGAACTAAAGATAGTGACCTAAAATGCCCAATTCCAAAGTTTGAGATAAAATCGATTTTCGTTTTTCCATGCAGTCAACCGTTAATGCTTATAGTACATGGGGAGATCAAAAAAACTTGACCCTGATTGTGTCCGCCATTTTGAATTTTTAAGTAACATATGTATCTACCATATGTGATATCATCTGACAGCTTGTTAATTATCTTTAATTTGCTGCAAAAATCATTCACATCGGTTAGGTATAGGCGGAGTTACAGTCGTTTGAAGTCAAGCAGATCGGTTTTCTGCACTGTCCACGGGAATCACATTTGCTTAGTCGGAAACGGCGCCTCACAATCAACATTACACCAAGGCACAGTCGATTTTCCGTTCCTCCGATCAGAGCATGGCATGCGCAATATGATTTTTCCGAAGGGTCACAATCGAGGTCACTATCGGGCATATTTAATGAGCTTCGCTGTGTGTTGCCGTCAGGCATGCTAGATCCCCCTGCACCCTGCGAATTCACCGTAGTACGCCATGTTAGCGTGCCGTAGTCGACCTTTTACTTGATATAAAACTTAAAGATTGCTATTTTTTAATGAAATACACTAAAATATGGCTGTTCCCTGAAATTTGATATTACCAGTAACTTTCGCCGCATCAGAAAAATGGTGAGGCCTTTTTCTAATTTTGAAGTTACAAGGAATAGACCCCCCTAGATGTTTCTAAAATCACATGAAAGTGGACTGTTGTTGATCATAACACCATTAGGCCTATCATCCATCTAAATTTTTATTTGGCCTTGGGTTCCCTGCATGTATCACAAAAATACTTGTTTGGTCCCATATTGCAATTATGTCTCATACCCGTTTAATGTGATGTAAATTCGGCAACGGTAGGGGGGGGTCATATGAGGTGGAGTTCCCTTTCCATCCCTTTACCCACCACCACCCCATTCCCCTGTACCCACCCCTTCAAAAAAAAAGACCCACCCCCCTTCCACCCACCACCACCCCCACCCGCCCTCTCCCCAACCCCTGCAGACGACCTGTCCCCAATTGTCAAAGATGTAGAAATATTCTCAATTGACCACCCCACTGGTTGGGAAGCACCTACATGTAACAACCGCGACTTGTGCACATTCCTCGCCTACCCCCCCCTCCCACCCCCCACGTTAATCACAAACGAGAATGCGAACAGGTGTCAACCAAGATAGAAATAACTAGCTGACCCCACCCTGCCTGGAAAGCATACAGATTCCCTGTCACCTGCAAACCATCCCCTCCCACCATGGCAGCGCTCTAGCACAATGGACACTACCTTGCCCCCCACTCTCATCCCCCTCCCCGCCCCCTCCCCCTCCCGCCCCCTCCCCTCCCCCTCCCTCTCCCTCCCCCCCTCGCCTCTCCCTCCCCCCCCCATCCCGCCTCCAATGATCATGACATGTGACACATCATTGCTATCATTATTACTATTAAATCCATTCCTTTCATTTACACAGAGCCATTGACCCCTGAAGCATGTACCCCTAGCATGACTACACCACCGTAGTCCCGAATAATTGTGCAATCATCTTGTGGTGTGTATTTTTTGCATATCACAAACCGCCATAACATTAACATGAATGGACCAATGCATGATGAATTCTTCACCAATTGGGAGCTGAAGGTTATATTTTCAGATAAAAATGTGGTCATCCAACATACAAAATATTTTGACAACACACAACGGGGAAAAATTCCAACCATTTACAATCGCTTACTCACCAAATCATCAACTGAGACCGAAAAGTTAAAAAATACATCGGTCCTCCGGACCGTTGTGTCAACAGGGGGGGGGGCCGTCGCGGTTAGTTTTGATGATCGGCCACATGCACCCTTTGACCTGATATGTGACCTTTGACCTTGATATGTGCCTTTGACCTTGATAGTGTGACCTTTGACCTCAGCACAAAGAGGGATCCCATGTTTTGCGTGCTATGATTCCAGTTTGGTTCCCATTGAACTTCAACTTTTTCATATGAGGGTCAATTTTACAATTTTCAGCACTATTTACAACTTGACCTCACATGACCTTTTTTGACCTTTGTGACCTTGGTGATCTTGCGTGACCTTTGACCTCACAACACGTGGGATGCCATGTTGCACCTTTGACCCAAGGTTTTGGTTTAACTCCATCAAAGTATGTGGTATTACATGCAAATGTTAAAACGACCCCTTTTTCACAACAGCTCAACAGACATCAAACAACAGACCTCAATCACACAGACTACAAACAACATGGACAAATTGATTCCCTATGTGTCTTCCTGCCTTAGGGCAGGCGACACACAAAGTGATGGCCAAGTTGCCCAAAAACTGTCGTAGATCGACTTTCTCTCACTGATTTTTTCGGGGAAAAAGCAATGAGTAGAAATGGGCTCACAGAAAAAATTATAAAAAAATGTAAAACTACTAAACTGCATCGGTATAAAACACCCCGCAAACAGTTTCCCAAGGTCCATTCGGGTTGATGTTTGCCATCAATATTATGGCCACAGAGATTTTCCTCATGACGTGCACGTTGAATGACGTCATACAATGAGCAGGGCTACACAGCGATTCAGCTCTTAATATATAATTTATGATCGTTGATTCGTGCTGAACATTTTCATTGTGCGCCGTGCATTCAATGGGAATCCGTGGATGAGTGAAAACTGGACTACTTGATTCAAAAGACTGTAGCTCGGCCTATCTTTAACCGATTGGAATTATCTTTGCAGCAATTAAAGATAATGAAAAATAGGCTTTCCGCTGATATCACATACGTTATATAATATAATTATTTAAAAATCAAAATGTGGCGGAACACAAATTGGTCAGTTTTTTGACTTCGCCCTGTAGACATTGCCATAGGATACTCTGTATAACAAATTTTCAGATCCCCGGATAACAATGTTGTGATTTTCGAAATGAAAGGAGCCTCGATTTGATCTAGCTATTTCACACAGTGAGTATTATGCCAAAAGAACACGATGTGTTATGAAAATTGAGGGCGCCCTCATCTGGAAATCTCTGAGGCATCCTTTAAAGAAAGATTGATAAAAGTAATTAAGTTCCCCCACCCAACAACACCCAGAGATACAATACAATACACACAAGAGAATTTGACTTTTTACAGAGGAACCGTGGATATGATATTAGCCCGCCAACCATGGACTTCTCCCCAATATGGGTTTTACCACATTTTATGGCGGCCTCTAATGATGGCACTAATCATGTTAACCATGGACGCTGTGCTGATTTTTTCGGTGAAAAGGTCAGGGGTGTGTCTACATTTAACGGTGAAAACACTCGCATACACAGAAGGGAACCATCCAAGGACAAAATGTTTTTTAAGAAAAATAATTTCTGTGTTAGGTCCTCAGAAGTATATAGTACCCTATTATGTGTAACACATGCATGTAACACATACATAAACCCCAAAAAAAAACCACAGCATGCTTACTGCACAACACACACACATTTTCCCTCTAAGATGGAAATCGATGGTATTGTAGTCAACAGAAGCAAAATGATATTCATTGGTTTTTATCCTCTATCCACTGGTGGCACCCTCCCTCTCTCTTAACCATTTCTGTGTGAGCTTAGTTGAGCACACAACCGTTGAGATTGTTAAACCTCTCTTGCCTAAAGCACAATCCTTTAGCCCTGTACATTACTGCCCCCTGATAACCTCCGCTCGTCTCCTCCCCTCTTCTCCAAATCAGGTCCTCGTATGCTGGTATAGACCCAAGGAGGCCTTGATATGGTCTTGAGATTTATCCACTAAATACAAGGGAAAAAAAAAAACAAAAAAAAATCATCAATTCATGTTTAATTTTAACTACCTACAAACCACTTTTCTAATACTAATTATCTTGATTGTGATCTTACCTTTTAATTTTTTTTATTAAGTGTCCACAATACCTTAAACTCTACCAACTTAAAATGCACAAGCACCCAATACAATGTCTGCTGACATATTTATATTCAAAACATGGGTCTCTTTTTGTATTGTTATTTTATTTTCCTCTCCTTTCCTTCTTTCCACCTCTTAAAGGGGAATTAACTTTAAAAGAGCGACACGCTTATGTTTGTATATGTTTGTATATATATAATACTCCATATAGGAGTAATTTCTATCTCTCAAACCCATTCCCTCACAAAATTAAAAGTATTAATTAGGTGTTCATAGGTGAATCCATTTTTACTTTGGATGACGTAGCCTGGGCCCACCAAAGAGTGCCGGTAAAGCGACCATGCAGACCTATATTATGAAGCACATGTTAACATCAAAACATCTATTCTTAGTGATGAATGGTGGCTATTCAAAACATTCCATGTGCATTTCATTGGCAGGAAAAAACAATGTAATAGACAGATGCACATTACAATGTCGTGTGTGGAGGGGATATCTTATCGGATTATATAGTGAGTCAAATAGAAAATCTTCTACTTCCTGTGAAAAGTTAATGGTCCAATGAATGGCAGAAATGTTTTCAATCAGGTTTTTTGCTAACAGGGCTGTCTACTCATCCGGGTTACTTGCCAGTGCTTAGCCTTTATCATCGGCCCTTGTTTCGCAGTATCACTTCACGACACAACACTGCGCGTACTTTTTAATAACTCCAAATCTTAGTTCATCACAGCCCTTGTTCATCGGAGGTGACAACAAACGTGACGTCTCATGCACAAACTACGAGTCAAGGCCGTTTGGCATTCTTTATGGTCATTTCTTTGGAATGTTTCTAGCATGCAAGCGAAACGAACAGGCATTCTAAAATGTGCATGTTATTCCTAAGTAGCGGCTACCATTACAGTCCCCTGCTATTGTTCAGGTAAAAATATGGCATATTTTACGCCAATTTACACGGCGACCAATGGCAATCCCCACTGCAAAATGGCCGCCCTATAACTTCCCCATGACGTCAGCGTAGACAGCCCTATACAGTGTACAACTACTACGCGCACTGAGATCAAAGAAATTAATCCTACCAATTAAGCTTGAGCAAATGCATACATCGCTATATAACATCTGAATGTGTGCCTTTTAAATACACATGGAATGTTTTGAATAGCTGCAATTGGCCATCACAAAGAAATGTTTTAGTGTTTACATGTATTTCAATGTAGGACACCTGTATGACTGTTTCACCGGCACTCTTTGGTGGGCCCGGGCTACGTCATCCAAAGTCAAAATGGATACACCCATGAACACTGAATTAATACTTTTATTTTTAGAGGAATAGGTTTGAGAGACTGAAATTTCTTATATTCAAATGGTAATATATGTATATAAACATATGCTGATCAAATATTTAGGGTTGTTCCCCTTGAATACATTACTTTCCCTTTGTATTTTATTGTTTGCCTAGTTCACAAGCTACCTTTTTACAGGTAAATCTGCACAACTTATATGTTGAGTGTACAATTTTATCTACAGACTATTTTTATATGGGAAAATGGCATGCAAATCATAACAAAATCTTACAAACCTGCAAGCAACAAAATTAATCAGGCAAAAGTAAAATCTATATCTGAACTAAAATTAAAGCAACTTCTATATCTGAACTAAAATTAGGTAAGCAAATAAAATGTGTCATGCTTGACAAAGTATCACGCATTAGGAAATAACATTATATTTCTTTTACAATGAACACAAATGATACCTAAATGATCTTTGATCCCAAATCTGTGAATAACCTATATCCATCTTTATTTGGTGATGACCCAGTGGTATAAAACGAGCCAAACCATGGAAGCAAAGCTGATGTGGGCCCTGGGATGAACAAAAAGGCTGGACCCTTTATGATGCAAAAAAAACATTTTCTTTCCCAAATGTTTGCACAACAACGCAAAAAATGAGGGATTTGACTTCCAAATCTCACAATATGAAAAGTAATTCTATTCGAATACCTTTATACAATAGAATGAGCACTTGGTAGCATTTAGGTCCATGACCTAAACTGACACCTAAGTATCCTTTGCTAATCATGTACCAGATTCCTCAGAAATGTTTGAACAAATCTAAATCGAAAAATATAACAACTATTGAGACATCCACAAACAAGTACATACATACACTTGCACTCCTCCACCTTCCCCACCCTCCCCTACCCAACTGCACGCATGCACACACACACACACACACACATACACACACACACAGCTTTGGGGCCTTTCCCTATTCTAATTGACTTGAGTAAGATACCTGCCATGTTTGACTTTATAGCAATTGAATAAAATGAATAACATAAGTAACTTTTCCATGCAACTTCCTAAATTTGTAAACTAATTTTTATGGTGCAAACGTGAACAATAACCTAATATATGCGATGCAATCTGGAAGAACCTGACGTTTTGTGAGACCACCTGTCTACTGGCTTCATGTCCTTTTTTTGAGCCATCTGGAACAGCCACTAGGCAGTAAATGAAAGAGCACATTGCATTGATGCCTACTGGCAGCCTCAGGCAACTCTAACAAAGAACTCTCATAAACTGACAGCCAGACAGTCTTGAAACTGACTCCTCCTCCTCTTCCTCCTCCTCTTCATCCTCATCATCAGACCAACAGCTTTTCATGACTCTCCAAACCATGAGCCACCGGGCACCCTTTGCATATACCTGCACATTCTATTTTACTTTCAAGTAAAATTTTCTCACACATGCTATTCTCCCATTCAAAACAAAGCGACATACTATCACTACTGTGCTTTTCCTTCAAACTCCTTGAGAGGCTGATCCTGGCCCGGCTAGAGTCAGTCGTCGAATCCCATATGCCCAACAAACAAACAGGATTTCACCGTGGCCTGAGCACTGCCCATCAGATCAATCATAAAACTCGCAGATGATATTAGGAGAGCTTTGAAAAGCGTCGTAAGGCAGGCGTCATCTTGGTGGACCCCACTCCATGTGAGTTTCTACCAGTGCTTTCAGGAATTGCATCTGCAGTGCTTTGGAGAGAACATCACACACATAAACTGGTGAACAAGGTCTGTTGAACAATAAGCAACTGTTGCATAATCTTGTCAAGAATCACACCAGCTCGGCAGACAGACACTGCACTCTTGTCGACCTTTCTGTTGGCATGCTGTTAAACTCTCCAGCTCTCCATTCAATATTCTACAGACATGGAGCACTGCCTGGCTAGATACTCCAAGACCAGACAATTCACTATCACACCCGTGACAGAACTCCCATCTGGTAGCAACCTTCCACGTAAGGAATGGGTCAACTCAAACAGGATTCGCACAGGTGTCGGTCGTTTCAACACCAATATGTACCAAAGGGGCTGCGACCATCTCCAGCCTGCCAATGTGGCTCTCCATCACATCCATTCTCAATGAGTGCCCTACCTTTTGTCCACCGGTGTATATAGACTTCTCAAACCCCACCCAGTCAACAGTGAGCTGGCTCCACCAACTTCAATACATTTAGCTGGTGCCTCAAGAAGAAGAAGTGGTGACATAAGATTCAAGTGTATGAATCAACCCAGCTCTGGAATCAACCCAAATTATGCAATCTAAACCTGATATGACCATATTTTTGTTTCTTCAGAAATTAGCTACAGGAGTATCATAGTCCCATTATGCCCTACACAACACTCCCTCAATGTCTTTAAAGTCTTGACAACGTTGTCTCTGGCTGCAATGTGGTAACCTACAGGGCCCATTCACAACAAGTTCAACTATACAACCGTCATAGTACTACCAACAGGCATTTTGAAAGGATTATGTAAAGCATAGGCTCAAAACAAGTTAGAACTGTGTTTGTGAATGGACCCATACATTCTAATTCAAGATTGACATGCACTATATTATTACTAGTGACATCAGTGGCCCAGTCAGAAATTTTCCATGCATATTATCAACAAGCGCAAACCAGTCATTCCAGATTTTTGCAGGTAATAGATTGCTTTCACAATTACCATTTGCACATTTATGTTTGTTCCAAATATGTCAAAATCTTATTTTTGATGA
This sequence comes from Ophioderma brevispina, assembly GCA_023653785.1. Lineage (NCBI taxonomy): Eukaryota > Metazoa > Echinodermata > Ophiuroidea > Amphilepidida > Ophiodermatidae > Ophioderma > Ophioderma brevispina. The sequence goes on along the minus strand of JAMKCH010032117.1, from coordinate 76,953 downwards.
TTTTAGCTTTAGCAAATTTCTGGCTGGGCCTTTGAGTACTTCAGCTGCTCAGCTGCATGGACTATATTTCCATGACTACCCTATGTTTCCATGACTACCCTATGTTTCCATGACTACCCTAGATGTCATACCTACTGCTATGGATACATGTACCCAATGCTGCATATGCCTTTAATAAAGTCTGCCAATGGAAGATGTTTATAAGAGCCTTTCTACCCAATGCTGAGGGATGTTTGTTAGCATAAACAAGAATCTTCAGTATTTTTGGTATTACTTCAAGCTTTAGGCCAAAAAAATTAACATCAGCGTAACAGGCTAGAAAAAAATGGGGTGGATATAATTTTTTTTTGTTAAAAACTCATCTACCATAAACACAAATGACTATGTGTGCAAAGAGTGGATGGCTAAGTTTTAGCCTAATATTTTTAAGGACAATTTTGAACTAACACAAGAACAATTTCTAGAAGATTTGCAGAGAGAGAGAAGTAAACTTTTCTGAAAATTGAAATTTGGAAAATTTGAAGTGAAATGACACTGACATCCCACAATGCCTCCCAAACCCTGTTTTCCAACTGATTTTTTTTTCTTCAGCTGAATTTGTATGATGTTTATCAGTTACATGGGCAAGAACAGCATTATAACCATCTCCATGATGTTATAGGCCTACTCTCATCTAGAATGCTGGTGGCAGCGATGATAGCTGTGACAGACGAGACACACGAAAAAAATTGAAGGAAATATCACCCTACCCAAGCACTCTGCAGATACTTGTAGTTTACCTTATAGACCAGTAGTTCATGCTGCCCGTTGGTGATTGTGGTACCGATGTCGGTCATCAGACGCAGGTAGGCGATGCCAAACACTTTCTCTTGTCTGTCTTTGGCTGTAGTGAAGGTAAAGAATCAAATGGATGTGAAAAAATAATGATTACAATCCATGAGATCAAATAACTGCCTTATGCTTTATTCTATATTACAGGGCCATGATAAGGATAAGGACCGTGCCCAGGGCAATTGTCTAGATAATCGCTCGCAACCGTATGGTTCTGTGTTAATTTTACGGTATGATAGTGATAGTATGATAGTGTTTCAATACCTTTACGTATTGAACATGCTTATTTAAAACCTTGGATTTGGAGAATGTCTCTCTTTACTCTAAAAATATTGAAATACATTTACTTTAACGAGGTTACTGTTGGATTCGAACCTGCGACATCTGCATTATAAATCAATACTCTTACCCACTATACTAGTGAGTGACGATGTGGGATAAGATTGATTTTAATCCTACATGAGCTTTCCGGAATAAAGTGATAATACTATTGTGATAGCATAGCTACAAAAAGCTGTCAATATATATACTATGCTAGTGATAGCTTGTCGCCTTACTATACCTCACTGTCATACGGAAAGATATATTGCTGCCTGCACGGACCCATATGGTCAAGTGCGATTATCTTAAAGAATGCACTGCGGCAAGGTTCTCACAAATTACTGTGGGGGACTCCACTACCAATGGCATGTGTGTGTGGACCTGTACCTAGAAGGCAACCTTAGAGTATACTACATGATAGGTACTGCAAAGAAAACACAGCTACTATGCATCCAATGACTGCAGTACTTCACAAGTCCTTAGCTGTGGGTCCTACATCGAAAATGCATCAATGCATAACATACCCAAAAAACCATACAGCATACCTTATCATGTTCTATCACCATACCCGATTAGAAGTTCATAGACTAATCGCTTTAGTATGTAGAGCGGATTAATGAATTTCCTTCAAAATATGCAAATGGGCTCATTAATATTAATAACATGTCCAAAAAGTATACAGCACATGGCCTCGTCATGCTCCGTCACCACCATGCCACGTTAGAAGTTCTTTGAGTAACCTGTTTAGTCTGTAGAGTGGATTAATGAATTTTGTTGGCCATCCACACAATTAAGTAACCATCCAGGCAAGCATCCATCCATCTGCATGATCACATAGGCCCTCCACAACATGGCTGTGGGGCCAAAAATCTGGCTGTGTACCTGCTATCATGGCTCGAACAAGTGGGGAAATTGGGAAGCTCCTTCCAAAGGAAAGTTGGCCATTTGGAGGGAAACTTGGCCATTTGGAGGGAAATTTATACATAAGATTTAGTGGGAAATCGGTGAGAAATGCAACATTTACATTTTTTCAAGCCCTGCCTGCTATATGGTGAGTATACTCAAATTGTGCAATCAATGCATTTTCCCCAACACTATTGCAAAATTCAAGCACACCTTAACAGTGTCAAGAACCCAACACACATATGTAACATAAGCTCTGTACACAATCTACACATACAGCACCATCACCAAAGTACTACTATAGTCCATTTCTCTACTTCCGTGCAGTGATGTCATAACCTCGATGCAGCTTTTACGCACACGTCAAAATATGCTGTCTTTGTGTACGTGTGTAAAATGCCATTGCTTTAAGCCAGCACATGCGGTTTACTAGTGCGACCATCAACTCTCACGCTTACGTCACTGCACGGAGGTAGGGAAATGGAGTATACTACTATCAAATGCTATCTTTTTTTTGATGCAGTGTTGAAAGGAAACCAATTGACAGTGAGAGTACACATATACAAGTCTTAGCAGAGCGTGTGTGCAAGTGGGTGTGTGCATGTGTGTGTGTATGTGTGTGAGTGTGTGTGTGTGTGTGCATGTGTGTGTGTATGTGTGTATGTGTGTGAGTGTGTGTGTGTGTGTGTGAGGGTGTGTGTGTGTGTGTGTGTGTGCATGTGTGCATGTCTGCATGTGTCCACAATCACAAATTACATGCTCTTGAGTACTTTTACAGACCTTGTTGGGCGTTAAAAAAGCTTTTTAACTGAAAGGTCCACACAAGGCCTGCACAAGTGCATGTATGTGTGTTCATGTGCGGATATATACACTTGGCACAAAAAGTATCTCAGCATGTTTTTCTATCAGTATTTTGCCAAAGTCCAATAATTGTGAAAGTTTTCTTAATATAAATTTTGTTGCCACGGATGTGCTCTTTCCTGTAACACCTCGCTTATAAACAAACGTACAAAAATGGCTGAGATAGAAAACCCGAAAGACGTCAAATTCTTCACCAAAAGTTGCGCTTTATGAAGTTTTCAATGGGCATTGCAGATAATGCAACCTAACACACAGCCCATAATCAATACTGCAAGTAGGCTCTCTCCCTCATTCAGTCTGAAACCCTCTTTGTGCAAAATCAATACACAGAGTGACCATTGGACACTCCATAATGTACAACTGAAGGAATTTTGTGTCTTTTGGGCATTCTATTGTAGCCATTTTTGCTATGACATTGCTATAAATTAAATAATAAGTTTAATACATCAAAATGAAAAACTGGATTCATCTCATGAGAAAGCATGATACACCTTTTGAATAAGCAACCAAACTAAACCTTTTTACCTGTGATTGGTTGATAATCCTATTGAATAATACACATTGGTTCTGCTATGGTACCTGAAGGAGACCAGGGGCTAACAGGGACAGTGTTTGTAAACATTAAGGTCACTTCATCTTCCAGGACAGTAGAGTGCAAATCCAAAAATTGTGAAACTTGAATTAGATTGTGCTTTAATCCATATTGAAAAATGTGTTCCAATGTGTTTGCACTCCAATGGTCTCTTATAGACAGCCATAACTCCAAAAGAAAATCTTCCCAATTAAGCGAGTAGTGACACTTTGAAAATGAACCCCAACAAACTAACGCTGTGCTGAAAACATCCAAACAAACTACGCTTTGTCTGGCCAAAGTATAAAGCAGTGTCATTGCCATTATGCAACTATTTTCCATGTGTGTCATGCAAATATTTTCAAGCTTTCTTAAATGGATGAGCAGCAATTTGCTAATCAAGAACATCATAAAAATCCTTTAAAAATCCATGTTATATATATTTATAATTCAAAATTTGTCATTTGTTAAATCTGCTAAATTCTGCTCCAATGATTGGCAGCCATTGCAGATAGTGAGTTGTTGTGATGCCAAAATTAGCACTGCCTGAAAACAATTACATGTCATTATACTTCTTGCCAGACCAATTATATAAGCAAGTCCGATACGTGAATTGCAAACATTTATGATAAATTAAATAGTGTGGAATAGAAAGGCATGACCCTTGACCCTATGTTGCAAAGGTCAACAGAAAGGTCATGTGCCATGAAAAGTACACAGACAGGGCACTTCTTTAACATGTACAGGGTGTCCGCAAAACAAACTTACAATAGAAAATGGTACCCCTATTCGAAGAAACCCTTGTAGAAAGAACAACACCCATTGATTTTGTTGTGCTGGTAGCGTGAACCAAGTGCCTTACCCCAATGAAAAAATTCAGATTTAACCAGACACTTTTAACAAATGTGAAGTTTTCTTTGAACCAGAATGCAAGCTATTGATCTAACCTTTAGTTTCCTTGTAAGTGCTGAATGTAATCAGTAAATGAAAATAACACAACTTCACGTTTCAGATGGTGCGGTAATCATCGATGCTATAACCACATTGATAAAACATTTTAATCTTTAAACCTCGACCGGCATCCACAAAGGTTTTTATCATCGACAACTTAAGTTAATCACGTTGAGAAGAACCGTAAGTATAGTGCACTACTACCACAGACCCGCTGCAATACCCCCACGAAACAGAAATTATGTCGATGGCCGCGTAATAACTTGAACAGTGCTCGTTCAAAGCTGTTCAGAGCAACTAGAAAACAGACATTTATTTTTTATGCTGGCGCCTCCTAAACCACAATCAAGACCATATTACATGCACCCCTTGATTTTCTACTATTTATCATTTTTAAAGGAAATTGGATCAAAGGTCACATAGGGCTCATCAAAGGTCTTCGTGTACATCCCAACATTAAGTCTTGGCCAGTGTTTCTTTTTGAGTATCGTTGGTGACCAAGCTCTTAGTGCCAAGGAAAGTAGTTTATAGATTTGTACCAAATGTGTCAAACTCATGTAGGGGTCATCAGAGGTCACTTTGTTGTTTTATCCCACACATGAGCCTTGGCCAGTGGTTCTTCTGTCAAGTATGAAGGTTTAATCAGTCAATGTGTATCTGAGAAATACAGGCAATTGTTAACCTTTTTTTGATTTCAATGAAATTGGGTCAAAGGTCACATAGGGTCATCAAGGTCAATCTGTGTAACATCCCAAATTAAAGGCACTATCAGTGAGTTACTAAATCTACAAAGCGCAAAAATCATCAAAAAGCATATTTGTTGCATGTTTTTTTGTAACAAGTACATGTACCGGGTCTAAAATATCTTGCAATGTACAAGCCAGGAGCCAACCTAAAGGACAGAATCGGAGGATTTAGTCATTACTGTCCATTCGGACACTTACTACAACCCGTAACTGAATGGAGCTCCATATCTTTGAACACTGGCGTTTTCTTCCTTTCGTCATTGTCTTCAGTTGGAAAGTACTTATGATAATCTACTACCTAAATCCTTCACTTCTAAACGGATTCGTCAAATATCAATATTTTGGACTCTTTCGGATGAATCACTGATAGTGTCTTTAAAGCAATATGTGGCACATTTTTTGAAGAGCGCCCCCAATTTTCAAAATTTGATATTTTTGCACAGTTACGTTGGTAATTGTCTAGGAAACTAACCTGCGAACGAGAATGCTAAAAAATTGCGTATTTAGCACAAAAATACCGATTTTGTAATTTAAATTGGGATCCCAGATTGGACTTAACGCAGCGCTGGAAATGCGACGTTTTATTCCGCCATAATGAAATAGTGCCACCTCGAGGAAATATCCTCTAACTTGACGTGCCCGAACTCTGAAAACAACTAATGATGAGTGTATCACCCGTACTGTGCACTATTCCCGGTATTTCACATTGGAAGGCCGTTCCAGCCCACCGTTGAATTATTATCGGGGATCCCCGACAATAATTAGTCTAAGTAGCACCCTTCCTTCGTTTGCGAGACATGGACATTTCGAGCTTAGCCATTCACCGGTATAGTTAACTATCAGTTACCATGCAACCATGTAAAATCTCAAAATTTTGAAAAATTGGGGGCGCCCTCACCAAATGTGCTGTTATTTCTTTAAGTCTTGGCCCATTGGTATTTTTAGTAACTTTGGTGACCATAGAATCTTATGTGCCAACGAAATGTAGTTTTTATATATTTTCACAAAATGGGGTCAAAGTTCACATAGGGTCATCAAGTCACTTCGTTTATACCACATATGACCTTGGGCCAGTGGTTCTTCTGTCCAAGTATGAGTTAATGAGTCAATGTGTATGTGAGAAATAGCAATTTGGTAACCTTTGTTTGATAGCAATAAATTGGGGCCAGTCACATCGGGGTCACAAAGGTCAATCTGTGACCTCCCGAATTAGTCTTGGTCATGGTTCTTTTTTAGTACCTTTTGGTGACCATAGCATCTTACTTGCCAAGGAAATGTAGTTTTATAGACATTTCACAAAATGGGGTCAAAGTTCACATAGGGGTAATCAGAGGTCACTTTGTTTACACCACAAGTGAGCCTTGGACAGTGTTTCTTCTGACCAAGTATGAAGTTAATCAATGCGTATTGTGAAATGAGCAAATTGGTGTGTATATGCCCCACCCCAGGCCACAGCCACTGCAGAAAAAGCCATCCCTTGTGTCTTCCTGCTAAAGCAAGCGATCACAAAATTACAAACCAAAATTTAACCCAAATCACAAAGCTTATCCTGGTATTTCAATACCACTAGAAATATGAAGGGTTTTAATTTGACAGAGATGTAAATTTCTCTGAAATTGAAGCTGGGGACAAGAACAAGTACTTTATTCTAGACTTGACACCACGAATGTAGATTTGGCTCTATTACTGTACCTCAATTCCCAGTGACATTGTTATGTGACCCGGTCATTATTCTCTTTTGATTTTCTCCAGAAGGGAAGGCCCGAAGCAGCCCAATTAAACGAATAAAGGCAGAATAATCAAATACCTGAAACTAAGCTTTGACGAGGGTGCTCTGAATTCTTTGCAACTGGAATAACTCAACCCACAGCAGCCAAGCAACATCCCGCTGGCATGATTACACCAGCATAGTTCACGCAATACTGCCATTTGAAAAAAACAGACATTTAGGTTAATGCCCAAGAAAAATCGAAAGACCGTGGTAGGATTTTTTTTGTCAAAAGTGGGCCTTTATACCACTGAAACCGTAACAGAAATTCTAACCGGTCACATTTGGTTTTTTGTTAAAACATTATTATTAAAACCCGGATATCAAATTTTCACAGACGCCTACTAAAGTCTGTTGAAGAGATCCTATTTAAACAATGGCAGTCATAACAATAACCCAGGGGGATGTTGTCGGCTGCTGTGTACTCAAACCCATGTTACCAACACAACATCCCACTTGGGATACTTTTTTGAAAATATAGTAAGGGCTCATTAAAATGATATTTTCAGGTGGGTAGTGGCAAATTTTTTGGTCGCATAGAAAAAACAAGGTTTTGTTAAAATGAGCACTTTTTACCCGCAGCTGTCATGTAGGAAAGAGTGCCCTCACCTCCACCATCACAACATAGATTTTGGTGGTGGTTAGAAAACCTTAATTTACCCATCCACGGCAAAATAAATTTTGCACCAATTCACACCCATTATGCTGTACAATAGGGATATTTTTGTTACTGGAAATTTTGTGTACAGTAAACATGGGCTATTGTAATATATGCCAATTATGGTTACAGGAAAAGAGTACACAATTCACATAGATTTGCACATTCTTTTTGTACGGTTCATTGGATATCCTCAAGATTGGTGTTTCTATACTTAGGGTGAGTCTGATGGGTTGCATTTCAAGTTAAAAGTAAATGTTAGCTTCACAGTACCTTTTTTAGGGATTTGAGAAACACAAGTTATCATTTTGAAAAGCAAAGTGCAAAATAACTTTTGAAAATGTGTGTTTTCATGCTCAACTGGATGGCAGCAACTTCAGAGCCATTTCAGATGGACTCGATGGCACTATGAAGTGCCTTCAGAGTATTAAAATCTATTACACTGATGTCCCCCCAATAATTGACAAGGAAAAAGTCAATGGTCTTGACTGACTTACTTGATTATTTGATAAATTGCATAGGACGGGGTGTCCCCTTGGCTCTCTCATGAGTAATTCTCATCCATTCTGGTCTGCCACTTTTGCAATAGATTCCGCATTTTGTGAGGTCCAAGCTGGTTGTCCTTGGGGATCTGTCCTGCCATCTTGCGGTGGGCGACCTGGCCTCCTACGCTTGTTGAAGTCTGCGTATATGCTTGGTATGGTAATCGGTGTTCCGGCATCCTGACACATGTCCCAACCACTTCAGCCGTCCCTGGTGGGACTGCATCCGTGACGGTGAATGTGATGTTCAGACGCTTGTTCTATTTTCATCATTTCTAATTTTGTCCAGAAGGTTCACTCCTAGGATGGACCGGAGACATCTCATCTCAAAGCTTTCTAGCTTTTGGCAGTTTGCCTTCTGCCTTGCGAATACCAGGACTCTGCGCCATAGGTGGCAATGGGGAGTATAAGAGACTGGTATTTTGACTTTGGAGCGATCTTGTGATTGTCATGATGGCTCCAGATGGTATTCCTGAGTCTACGATGTCCATGCTGCCAGTTTGGACGCCTCGTGGTGTGTCCTCCTTAACCGAGGCACATTGACTGATAAGAAAGACAAAATCATTCCACTTGTCAATGGGTTTTTTGGTTAAGGGCGATGGCTCTTGGGTCACGGACATGATTCTTCATTCCCATGGGGCGCAGGCTTTTTTTCCAGTTCTTCGTGGCTAAGCTGTAACTTATTCAAAGACCATTTCCAGCAGGGTGTGTCCTCGGCATAACGAATGTTGTTGATTTTCCTCTCTCCCATTTGGATTCCGGGGCCTAGGTTTTGAACATCCTATCATTACAAATTCTAAGAACAGAGTGAAGAAGCATGGAGATAGAAGGCTCCCGTCTCACACAACTAAGACTTCGAACTCAGTCGTGAGTTTTCCATTCACCACTACCTGAGCATGTGTTTTGCCTCATACATCTTTCATTTAGGTCTACCAGCTTGCTGTCTACTCCAATTGATCTTAAAAGTGTGCAACGATAGGATTTTCTTATATCATGTCCCTAAAAAATCAAAAGTACTGATTTTGTGCTCTGATGTAAAGCTTCCATCAAAAAGATCCCCATCTGAAAGGATTAAGCTGAGAAATGTTTTTTGGTAAAAATTGTGAAATTTCTAATTTCGTATAGGAACAAAATACAAATTCAGCCTATGTTTTTATATGGGACAATATAATCAAATCAAAATCATTTTTTTTCTCTCTCGTTTTGAAGACATTTCGTAGCCAAATACAAAAGGTAAGGATCTAGTGAGTGTCTAATCTATATGAATACTAATTCTGACACATATTTGGGTGGCCTGCTAAAATCTCTTATTGCACCTTTAATCATTTCCAGGAGTGCCCTCTCCTCCAAATGGTATTAAAACGGCTTTAAAGCTAGTGTAAGTGTATGGAATGCGTCTTTCTTTGCCGTCTCTAGCACTTTGCGAACAATAAATACACATCAGTAGGACCTCTTGAGCTTCTAAATCCACATTGCTCCTTTCCAAGTAGTCATCTATGGTGTCCTGGATCGGGTTCAGGATCAATTCTACAGAATACTTTCCCTGGATGGACCTAAGTAATTGCTCTATATTTGGCGGGATCTAGTTTTTTCACCTTTCTGTAACTGGAGTTATTAGGCCCTTGCTCCAGTCTCTGGAATTTCCCCTTCTACCCAGGCAATGTGATTTTTGCAAAGTAGCTGTCTCATAGCTGGGCCACCTGCTTTCAGGTTTCAGCAGAGATTTTATCCCTCCAATGCTTTGTATTTTTCAGTTTCTTAATGGCCACTTCTACTTCCTCTATTGAGAAAGCATGCCTGTTGAGTAGAATTGCCAGGTGCTGGGATGAGTGAAGTACTTCTTCATCTCTGGGGAATTCAGGTTGAGATATTGCGACGTGTTCTTCCAGCCACTTCATTACGTTATCTGGAGCAAGTTGAGGGAGACATGTTTGTCTTTGGAGCTGCTGGCAGTTGAGCTATTTCACTCGCAAGTCTACGGACGCACCTTGAAGAGTTCCTGGCTGTTGTTCCTAGCATGGCATCTTCCATCTCTTTCACTCCTTTTCGAGCAGCTTATTCTTCCAGCTCTTTACTTGATATTGACCTCCTGGTCAGTTTGGAGTAGTTGGACTTATTATGTGCAGTTGGGTGTCATCATTGGATCCTTGCTGTCCTTATTTGATGACATGCCTTTCTTACTTCTTCAGGGAGCCCCTTAATTTGCCAGGCCCTTTTCACACCCACTGTTTCCTCTGTTACTTTATTGGTTGTTTCCTTGAAGTTGCGTCCATAGCCTTCAACATACAGTTTGTCTTCTAATGGCGGAGTGGTCCAAAGGCCCACCTATCTTTGCACAGACTTCTGCTGCACTTTGTGGGGTTGCTGAATCGACGACGTTCATACTTCTTGGGTACAGTTGTTATACGTTTGGTTTTGGTAGGTCATAAATTTCAACTTAGCCAGCACCAGGTTTTGGTCTGAACCGACATCGGGTGATGAGCAGACGCTGAGCAGTAAGATCTGCAGTCTGAAAGGTTTTCAAGTTGTCCAGTTGGGTAATGATGAAGAAGTTAATCATGTTTCTTATGCCCAAATGGAGATTGTCCAGGTTGCCTTTCTTACAATCCTTGGTGGACGTCGTTGGAAGTAAGTTTGCCAAATCAACCATTTGTGAAGGCCAGAATTCCAGGAGCTGTCTCTCTGTCGTGATTTTCCAAGTCCATATCTACCCAATGTGGGTGTCCATGCATGGTAAGCTGTCCCTAGGTTGGCATTGAAATCCCCATCAGGATGAGGCTTCTGTTTTGGGATCTCCGTATGTGGAGCTGCAGGGGTTTGTAATAGAACTTGTCGCTCTATGTATCATGTGTTTCAGTGGTGGGGGCTGGACCTGGATGAGTTAGACTGGATGAGTTTACTATGCTTCCTTCATATGAAATTTGGCTGTGTAATTCTTGGTTGAGACGTGCTCATAGCTTGACACACACGGGAGAAGCTTTTGGGAGATCATAATCCCTACTCCATCTCTGCTGATGCTGTCACTTCTGCTAGACAGTAGGATAGTTAATTCTCTTTATTTATGAGGGTCCTTTTCATTCCGGGTGTTTCAAATAGGACCCAGGATGTCTTACCTGCTGGCTTCCCCAGGAGAAATTTCCAATGACCGTTCCTTTTGCAGTGCTCTTACGTTCCAATTACCAATATTTTGCTGCTGGAGCTCCCTTTTCAGGTTTTTGATCTTGTCTCAGTGTTTTATGCATCTGATCTTTCCCATGGAGAAACTCTACAAAAAAAAAGTAAAGCTACAGACACAAAAATGGGAACACCACTAGATTGATTATCAAGTACCCCTCTTTATATTCCAGTATCACGTGTCCAGATACTAGAAATATCTTGGATTCAGTGAGGGCATAATTATTTTATCCTTTGTACTGTGCCCAGGACTTTCTCATTACCCTCGTATATGATTAATTAGAAACTGTGCCCAAATAATTGAACATGGATAGAATTGCAAACATCATGCCCAGAAACTATTGGTCAATAATTTAGTATACGTGAGAAGAGAGTCCCTGAACCGTGCCCAGAGAATTGAGACTATGATACATCATAAATCATCTCCATAAATTAAAGACAACTCTGTCCATGAATTAACACTGATTTAAGCATGGGGTTAAATGTTTTAAAGTAACTGACACATTGGTTATATTATTAAGTATTACAAGCTTGAAGGAAATTATTTTGATTACTTCACAAATAACATTCAACTTATAATAGCACTAAGACCTAGAACAAATAAAGCGTGCTATCTTTTGTTTCTATATTGGGCTGGGGCTTTCTGGGGCCTGCCCTTCTGGAGCAAATCAAAGAGAATAATAGAACAAGTGTCACAATAACAACCCTCTCAGTGAAGGAAGGTTAATAGGTGAATACCTTAGATCTCTACCTTCTGTGGTGTCAATTTCTTTGAGATGAACACTCAGTCATCATGTCACCCAATTGGCCAGGGTCTATTTACAGTAGCTTGCAATAAATACAATAGGCAATGCCCTCTAAATTCCCTGCACATGTTGTGCATTTCAACTCTGTGAAAGGCATGTTATGCATATTATGAGAATTCATTCTGTGATCCATAATTTTCTGAGGTCTTCACTTTTTTACTTAACAGATAGAGTAAGTGTACACAAACGTGTTTGCAGGACCCAATCCAAAGTCAATTGATTTGGGATGCTTTAAATTTTGATGGATTTCTGTAATTTTCAGAAACCCTCTTTTCAAAACTTACATTTTCATCACGGTTTAATGCCTTTGAATTTTTTAAAACCCCGATCACCCTTTCATATCATCATATTTAGACCACCTTACGGTAACAGTTGACTTTTCCACCGCACCGTTGAAACTCAAAATAAAAGTCCTCTCTGGCTCAGTGGTATTTCTTACGCCTAAATAGCATGATTGACCGGGTTTTACCATATATGTTGGTAAAAACTCCTAGTTATTTTTTGACCACGTCTTCTGTAATATTATTTAGACTGTCCATTCCAAGCATGCTCAATCTTTTGATGGCATTTTTGAAATACTAACTCTTTTTTTTTCCATTGCCATAAACCTTTAATTTTTTGACAAATCAGTCAGTTCCCAAGATCACAATAATCAATTTTTCAGTTCTCCGACTCAACTGTGGACACACCAAAAATAAGTTTTCCAAAGCCCCAAGTTTTGGGGTTTTATGCAAAACAAAAAAACACCCTTCCTAAACCCTAAAGTTGTGTGTCCTCCATAGGTAGTTGTTTCCATTGGGATCATAATACTGTCCTTATAATATATAATATACTTTAAAAAGTGGCAATTTTTCATCATGCTACATTAAGTTTCGCGCTTTTCGCGCGCGCCCTTTCTGCTAGTGCGAATTAAAAACCTGCGAAAATGTCATTTTGTGTGTAGGTCTAATTAGAGAGCTGAAAATAGCGAATTTAAAAACAGAAAAAAATTTGTAATACAATTACAATAATTCAAAGAAAGTAATTTCACACGCGAAAATTATCACTTTTACAGTATAAAGAGGATAATATACTACTCTTGCAATGCTTTTACATGCTCACCATATGGAATTAAAGGAAATATGTCAAGATTTTTGTCAGCTCAGTTTGACTTACATTCATAAATATTGTACATACATCACGAATTCCCCAAAAAATAAATACAATTTGATGTAAAATTAACAAAATAGAGGCATTTTAATTAAATTTTTGCTTTTTTGACATACGAATAAAACGGGCGGATTTCGCCACGGCTGCCTGACAAAAGCGCCCAATTTTGCTCTCCTCGGACGTCAAAGTGATGACCAAAACATCGTGTTGACTCTGTTGTTATTGCTTACCTTGTATTCTTTATGGCTTAAAGAAAGTAATAATAAACTTAGAACCATACGTTTCCAGAATGCCATATTTTAGGTTTTTCATTTTTGTTGTGTTTTAATTATTATTAAGTGGCAACACTGCGTATGATGGTCACAACTACGTAAATTATGGATGGTCCTCCCTTTGACGTCACCATTTGCCTGCGATGTGGATTTGTCGGAATCGTTTTCGAGCAAGCGCTTGGCAGAAATTAAAGGCAAATACTCACACAAATGTGGCAATTTTCACTTATTTTGATTTCTTTGAATTAACGTTACTTAAAGTCTGACTCAGAGATATTTCTGATATATATGTTTTAAATATAATTAAACTAAAAATAGCAATTAAACTAAAGATAAGTCACCTAGATGTGCTCATTCCACAGTTTGAGATGAATCGGAGTTTGTCGTTTTGATGCAGTAACGTTTATGTTTACATAAACATTGCCATAGGATACTGTGTCTACAAATTTCCGGATCCGGAATTTTAAACAAAGATGTGCTTTCTATATGAAAGACCTTCTATTTGAGCTTAGCTATTTCACCCACTCGTGATTAGTATTTGGATAAGCATTATGTACAATGCAAAAAACACAAATTTGTTGAAACCTTGCTGGCTGCCCTCACCCTGGAAATCTCTGATCAGCCTTTAAGCTTTCCATCCATAACCCAATTTTCCACATATTCAGAATCATGACCTATTCCTTTAAAACACCAAATCCATCCAGCCCTTTGACCTTGTGTATCTCTGTGACATTGTTGTTCATGGAACGCATTTTTGAGTTGATTTCTTGTGGAACTTGATTGTCTCAGTTTGTTGTTTCATTCCCTATTGTTTGAAAATCCTAAAATCCTCATGACAAGATATTAGTCTCATTCACAAAAAATGACCTCAAAGCAGAAGTAGATCTCACACACAGACTCCCAACTTAACCCTCTGTTGCTGAGGCGGTGTCTTAAAGCTAAACCTGAAGATGAGTGTTGGCCGTGACCGACCTGTTTCTATGGGTATTTGCAACCTGAAACGTAAATTTACAATCACAAGTTTTAAGTCATCTAAATACCCTTCTAGTATTTGCTGTCATGCATTATAAATTGCTCCCCAAAAAAGTTATTGTCAAAATTCAGTTCATTCTGATCATGCATTTTGATGTTCTTCTAAGCATATGTTCATTTCACGGGTGCCCTATAGTGCCCCTGAGTTGTAATTTGTTCTGTTTACAGTCAGAAAATATTAAAAATCAAAAATTTTCTTCCAGAAGTAGATTTCAATCTGCATCGCAAAATTCAGATGAGGTAAAATCTCAACTTGTTGGGAAGGCAGTGCCGGGCAAGACACGGTTCGATGATGCACGAAATGCCCCTTTAAGGTTTTCTTGATCAGGAATGATCTGGTTACGGTTTTCTTTGTCAAATTCTTTAAGAACTCTCTAACTCCTACACAACTAAACTCACAAAGCTCACCTGTGTTAATTGAGAAAAATGCACAAGGTCCAGAAAGTGCGATGACGTCATCAAACCAAGACTCATATGGTCACGAAATCGCTGGCCGGGCCAGCTGCACCCCGTAGCGTGCTATCCGGGTTCATGGGCTGGGGCCCGACGGGCACTGGTTTCGAATTTCCCACGATCCCCCACCCAAATTTGCGACGTTTTCTTGTTCTCCTCTCCCTCACTCTTCAGTCCCTCCCGGGAGAATAGGCTAGCAACCGACGTCAGGGTTAGGTTATACATAGGATACTGATTATGTGACCAAAAATACTTGCATGCATTGTGGGATGATAACTTTTGGCTAATCTTCCTCTTGCGTGCCACTAATAGAGGCTGGTTTCTCAAAGGAGTCTAACTTTCGCCCCGGTTTTAAAAACTAGTATTAGTCCTTGGATATGGCATTTTTTCTTTCAACGTACTCTTAAACAATCCCTCAGGATGGGCAGTGGTAATAGGAACAAAATCATGGATGGGGAGAAGTATTCCTTAAAGAACCATCTAGCCACCTCGGACTAAGATAAATGCTCCTATAGTTGATGGTTTTGTAATCCGTTATTCTCAATTTTGTCAAATCTTTATTCTTTCTTCTCTGAGACCAATAGAAAGCCAGGAAAACATCTCTGGAAATAGAAGACATAACCAACAAATCACCCGCTTTAAAATGAGATGCATGAAACTCACTATACACACAACCTTTACATCTCATTTTGACCCTTTAGCAACAAGTGTCTTATTTTCTCATGCTAACATACCTTTACTGTTTCATTGAACTTTGGTGATTTTATTATCAGTACACAAAAAACCGACTGTAGCTACTGGTGGCTGGTTCCCCTGCGCTGCGTGTATATAACATCCTATAACACACGAAAACACCCAAATTGATATGTTGTGTTTTTCTTTTTGTTACATTGGTACAAGACCATCCACAGGGCTGTAGCCAAATTTTTTTAGGGGGATGCAAAGTTGAACTCCCCCCAACCCCCCCATGTGGTCAAGTGGCATACTGACAGGGTGAGGGGTGCAAGCGGAAAATTGTTCCCCCCCCTTGGGTCATAATTGGATACATTTGCATTTTAAAAGATTGGCAACCAATATTGGCCTAAATGCTGGTGGCCAAATTAAGTAAATTGGGGCTATTTTTTCAAAGTGCTCTTGGGATCCTTTAGCACTTTGTTGGTACTATTTACCAAGAAAACTACGAATTTTGCCCCCCCCTGGTTTTGATTGCCTTGGTACCCTCCTGAATGTGGGGACCTTTTTGCCATGGGGAAGCAATGGAGACAAGCTAGAGACACTATGGTTTTTGGCAAGTAGAGGAAGAGAAGTAGAGGAGGCAATATCAGATGGACAAATAGTCATTGCTTCTCTTAATAAATATTGTCTACAACGGTTCCCAAGAGCTCCAAAATCTTCATGATGGGAAACCTTCATCAAATGGGGCACAATTACTTCAGAAATGGGAAGACAATGGCAACAATGATTTGGCTAATTCTATTAGCTCCTACGGACCATTATTCAAATTAGCCCCTAATAATTCCTGCATCGCAAGTCTATACCTTAATTGCCAAAAATGGTCAGGATTGAGTATTTTATCAAACAACAGCACAATAGATTTTAAGCAGTGGTGCTTGTTGCACCTTGCTAATTTTTAGCACTATGTAACAATTTTTACACTATAGATATGCTTAAGTGGTACTGGTCATTTGTCAAAAAATAGAACTTTCTTGAATTTGCCACAATGATAGTCTAAGGCCATTGGAATAATAGATAATAATTACACATAAAAATACAGACCACAAAACATATATGGATATTATAAGAGGCTAATAATGCCCGTGTCTCTTTACTGCAACTCTGGCTTAGTTTATCACACTTCAAATACAGCCAAAATTGTTGATTTTCTGTCTATTAAATATCTAATTATATTTAAGGTAAAATAGAAATAAGGGGTGGTCCTTAAATGCTTCACTGTTAACCTTTCATTTACTCAGGGCGTTCCGTGTATTTGTCCACAAATGATCACCCTTGAATTCTTAAATTTCCACTAAACGGGCAATTACCTAGGTTTAAGTGCATGTCTATATCCTTTCTCACCTGCTGTGCACAATGTCATAACCCTTGCAAGTTTTTAACCCACATCAGATATGCCGTCTTTTGGAGCACATGCAATAAAATGCCGACACTTTAAAGCAAGAGCGAGCGTTTCTAGTGCCACAATCACAGAGGTAAGGGGGTACCAGAAGTGGTATACATATTTTGATCATGTGGCGGCAAAAAGTGCATCCCACAATACAACAATTTTGGGAATTAGACGCTCAATAATATCATGTATCCCACAAAATCCTATTCTTAACACCCTAAAAACCCCTGACTTCTTACACTATAATTTACGCCCCAAACGATTAGTATTTTTCTAGCTATCTATTAATTTTAAATAATAAATATAATAATAATAATAGCAGAGATTTATATACGGCCTATGCTATTGGCCCTAAGCGCTTTCACAAATGGCCGGTGATCACTGTGGCCCACCATAACAAACCATAAACCATTTAGCATCATTTCACGGGATGCCGCAGATTCGTGCTCAGCGCTTTCCCTTATCATCAAACATACATCGAGATAACCATCGCAGGCAGGACCACTTCCCAATATATCTCATGGGTAAAATCGGGACAAATAAGCGGTTAGTTTCTTGTTCCAGTGGAATTACAAAACCAGCTTAATCTCACAGGGCTCGAATGCACGCCTTCTGCTGATGACATACACTAGAGTCCGAGCGCTTACCTGAATTGAGCTATCGGGTCCGCTACAAGATAGCGATCATGGATCATGAAAGCGGCGATAGCGAGCAGTATCCTGAAATGTCCTTGTGGTTTCCTTAGACTCTAGAGATACTTTTTTATTCCTCAGGCGCCGACGAAAATAAAAACCCTGTTTACGGCCCGACCGACCCCTGATTTTTCAGCTTTGCATAATTTTTTTTTTTTTAGTTTTTTTTCCACAATCATGTAAATCAGCCTTTTTATAGCCCAAATTTAATCAATTTTGGCAAATATTTTACGAAAATTCTAAAAATTTTTCAATTTTTTTTCGTCTCTTGAGTTTTCAGATTTTGGGGCTATTTTTAGGGCCCAATTTTGAGGCTCCAGAAAGAAAAAAAATTAAAAAAAGAAAAAATTCGCCGACCGACCGACCCTACTCTTCGAAAGTTTCCGCTCCCCCGTAAACAGGGTTTTTTTTTTTTTCGGCCTAAGGCACTACAGTACTTAGTACAGTAACAGCATAGGCAAATTACAATGCATTGGTGGGATTGATTCAAAACACCCCTCTGGTTTATGCTAGCATCTTCCAAGACCAGTACAATTAACAAATGCGGTTCTCGAACCACAATTGTCGATGGTTTCGTGATCACTTGCTTTATGATGAAGTTTGGGGCAATGCAGAATTAAAAGAGAAAATTTGCACTGGAGAACAGGTGTTTTATCAAATTAACCGAGTTTGAAGTTACATCGGGCATCGTGTTTCGCCAGCATAAGTCATTTTAAAAAGTGTAACCGAAATGTATGAAAACTACATCACGGCTGTTGGACCGCTAGTGTCCTCTGGCATTGCGGTTTGTATGGGGTCAACGGTGGACATAGGTCACCAAGGTCCACCTGGGTCCCAAAGGGTCATCTGGGATCACAGGTCATCCTGGGATCACAAAGGTGACATGGGTCACCACGGGTGACGCATGGGGTCACCAAGTTCACATTGTCACGAGGTCACATGGGGTCCAGAGGTCCACATGGGTTCACATGGGGTCCCACGTTGCATAAGGGAACAAAGGTCCATGGGCCCAAGGTCACATGGGGTCACCAAGGTCACATGGGGGTCACAAGGTCACACGGTCACATGGGTCAGAGGTCACATGGGTCACAAAGATCTCAAGGGTCACAAGGTCACATGGGGTCCGCAAAAGGTCCCCAGGGGTCCAAAAGGTCACAGGGGGTCCCAAGGTACAACCGCGGGGTCACCAAGGCACACGGGGTCATACAGGTCACAGAGGTCCACACGGGTCACCAAAGTCCTCATAGGGTCAAAGGTCACATGGGGTCCAAAGGTCGCATAGGGTCCCAGGTCACATGGGGTAACCAATGTCACAATTGGGTCACATGTTCCATGGGGTCACCATGTCACACTGGGGTCCTGAGGTCATCACAGGGTCACTGGGTCACAAAGGTCACATGGGGTCACCAAGGACACCACCCCGCGCCATCCCCCCCCCACCCTCCCCTCATGCACCCACTCTTGCTCTTATGCACCCCATGCTTTCCACCCCTCCCTGACACACCTTCCCCCCTCCCTGACCAACCTTCCCCTCCCTGCAGCAACCCACCCCCTCCCCCGTCGCATCCCACCCGACCGTTCCCAGCACACTGACTTGTGAATGGGCTAAAGGTGACGTAGGTCACCAAAGTCGCAAATGGGGGTCACAATGGTCACACGAAGTAACCAAGGTCACAAGAAGTCACAAGGTCACCAGGTTCACACAAGGTCACCCCTCCCCTCGCCGACGCACCCCACCCTCCCCTCACACCACCCCTACCGGGACGCCACCCCCGGATACCCCCCTACCCCACCAGATGCACACCACCACCCCTACCCCCCCTACACACCCCACCCCCTCCCGGACGCACCCCACACCTCTCACTTACACACCCCACCCCCTCCCCCCCTCCCACACCTTCCCCTCCATGGATTCACACACAAGATGTCTGGTATCGTAGTTTTTCATGTAGCAAAGGAATGTTACATATCCAATGTACCATTTTAGATACAGTCATTTATGCATATTTTAAATTTAAGCTCATTGCATACCTCGCCGCATAATTATCATAACTTCCAATGGCCAAGAAGATGCGCACCCATATGGGTTTTCATGCAGTGAATGAATTTTTGCATATTATCCGATTACCGTTTCAACAATATAGCGATTACGCTAAACTTTTTGCCTATCAATTACCTCCATTTGCATGTAATTCCCCGAAATATGCCCAACTCAAATTCAGGTCGAGAACTCTCTAACACAACCCCGCTTCTTCCACCAAGTTACATTCTTATACGCCTTTTACGGAACTCCAGATAACTTGCACACAGCCTTGCAGGGAAAGGTTGTCATTTTGGACCGGCCAAAATAAGCTAATTAATATTCATGAATATGCAAATAATGCAGCCAAAAGCTCCACATAATAATTTGGCACCTCACTTATCACACCCTACCAAGTTGTGAAGTAAAATCGGGATTATCGTTTAGCCAGCAAGCTTTCAAAAAGGTTAACCGAAATGCCTGAAAATATGCAATAAGTAATTAAAATTCATGAATAATGAATATGCCAATAATGCAGCCAAAACTACACATAATATTGCGGCACTCACTCTATCTAAGCATCCATCAGTTTGAAGTAAATCGGGGATACCATTTAGGAGCCTCCAGAATCATTTTTAAAAAAGGTTCAACCGAGTCATACGGACGACGGACGGACACCGGACGCACGGACATACACAGAAATTTGGCCTAGTGTGCCTCCATGAACATTCGTTCAAGGCGACACAATAACACATTGTATGTCCTACCTTGAGTACATTGCAATCCCTGGTCAACCACAGATATGCACCTCAACTTCTTTGGTTGATGGGCCTATTGCCTCTGTCAACTCCCCTTGAATCAAAGTTACATACACATCATTACGTACATCACCTGCAAAGACAAAGGCATCAAACTGGGGTGTTAAAAGAAACTAGCCATATTTGGCCTTGAGCACAATCACCACCCAACTGAGCTTTTTTGGTATCATAATAATCCTGTATTTTTCTCATGTGATAGTTTTTGACTGTGTTTCTAGAAAATACTATAGTTGTGAGGTCAAGGGGGATGGCCCTATTTAGGATATAAGTTTTTTCATTTTGAATAGATTGGCCTTCACGCCAAAAACCCCCATCTTTAAAGTTTTCACATCAGATATTCAATCCACTTTGAGTGAGAGCTAAAAATGTTATGTTGTAGCCCATAGAGTACTCTGTGTAAAATTACTACCACAATGGGTAATGTTTTGGCTCATATTTCCAAAACCAAACCATCCTTTGGCCCCAAAAAACAAAAATAAGATTTCACAGGGTAATGAGAAATAGTAGGTTTCTTCTAATACCAAATGTTGACCACTTCCGGTAAAAAATCTGGGCTTTCTGGGTACGAGGCTATTATCGATCGTACGGAATGGACCTTTAAATAGGATCTAAATGGCACATTAAATCACCCTATTTGGGGGGCACGTCCAAGCTACTGGAAGGAAACATCTATACTTGATTACCACCAAAATAGGCTGGCCTCATAACGGTGCGAACTGATAAGGAATAATGAAGGACCAGACAATGCACAGGGACGCAGTGTGTATATGATGCGTGCGCGGCGATTCTGTGCAAACGCTCTAAACCAAAAAAAAAAACCCGCCCTCCCCCGCACCACCCAAACCCCCAACACCCACCCCCCCCTAAAAGAAAAAAGAGAGGCCCCCAAAAACCAAACACTTCAAAAAAGAGTACATGTGGCTTACTTTTACGCGCGAACATAACAAACACGAATAATTTCCGCCGTTTTGTGGTACTTAAGTCCTAGAGGCTTAATGAGATGACATTACCGTGGCATGATAACTTCAGGAATCCCATATTCCTCTGCAATTGCTGTCTTCTGAATCAACAACGGAGGATATTCCTTGGCGAATCTACGGAGAAGGATAAAACATTTATGTCTTTTTAAAATCTGGGGCCCATAAAGGCTATCATCTAGACAAGGATGGTCTTCTCTTATCATGTACAAACAGTGGATTTCTGAAAGTTACATCTCAATAATACTTTTAGGGATTTTGTTTGACCATTGCTCTTGGGGCAACAAATCCTAATATATGTGGCACTTCTCAAGCGAATACAAGTAAACCAACAAAGAAATCCCTTAGTGGAAACCAAGTGAGTGATATTACACTGTGGAATTTAAACTTCTTAAGAAAAATTTGATTGCATTCAACTTCCCAAAAGATTCAATGACGGCATCACCCCTCACACAACAAAAAAATAATTCTATCTTAACTGAGTAAGTTACTAGCTAAAAAGTGTATCACTTTGACTGAATTTGATTACCACCCTTAAAGTCCAAAGAGTGATTTTTGCCTAGTGGAAACTGGTCAAGCCTTGATGTCATGCATGACATGCATGAATATCTTCTAAAATCTTGACTATTTTACCTTAATAAACAGTATGAAATTTTATCTATGTTTGGTATAACATAATTTGGGTTGGTTTACACTTTTGATCTCAACACAAGAATATTGCGTACCTGTATTTTCAATCGAGATCCTTCGCTCTTTGTCAGAGTGACCAGGGCCTACCCAAGTTCCGCGCGTCTACACCCAGTTTGGTGTCACATGTCCCCAAAAGGTCACAGCTCTGCAATTGGTCACAGTTACACAATATTTTTTTGTGTTGATATCAAAATTTTAAACAACAACTATTTTACCTGTTTAAACTTCTTTAACTTCTCCAGCTAACCAGCTTGAGTGCTTGGCCCCCATATCCCTGCCCCTTGTGGTTGAATCTCCTTGGCTACAACAAACCTCTTCACCAAACTCTCCAGCGAGTCATCCCTGGAACAACACCTGTAATCAGTGACACAATTATTTTTTTTTTGAAGAATGTTATTTAAAAACAGCTGGCCCTGCAGATGACTATATTGTTGCTCAAATTTCAATATTATGCATTTTTTGAATATTTCAGATTCAGCATGAAAATGCATTCAATGAGGCCAAACATGCCCATCCGTAGGTCTGGCAGTTTTGATATCTCAAAAACCACTGACTTATGTGTTAGGACCCATATAAAATCTGCCAGGTTGAGAGTATAATTAGAAATAAAAGTATTGTTTAGATCCATATTACAAAGGGAAACCTGTGGAGTCCTTTGTGATTGCAAAAAAATCATGCAGATTTCTTTTTTGGGGGCTAGATTCCACTGCTGCCTATACTAAGCTCTCAACTTATGTGAAGGTATTGAAAGAGCAACACTTTGGGAACAAATCAATAATAATATCAAAGTAATATCTCCCAAGTCTTTCTCATTTCAACTCAGAAGCCACCAACCCCTTTTCACCTATTGACACCATAGAATGTAATTAGAGGTATCATCAAGCCTGCATTCATTTACACACTGTTCAATGTGACACAGGTTCATTAATCTATTTGTGATTTTCTCCAGAAGGGCAGGCCCAGAAGGCCCCCCCCAACCCAATTAATGGTTTTATAAAAATAGATCAATTTTGTCTTATCAGAGAACTACAGTTCAATGAGATTGATCCCCAATGCATTGTTTTGGTAGCTGCACCTTAGAAGTAATGGGATTGATTCCCAAGTACCACATCAGGGTGTGAGTGGCCCACAGATCAAAAACGAGGAAAACACTGCAGACGATTTAGTCGAGCTCAGCAAGTCAAGACCAAACTGGTCAATTGCCCATAAATTTTTTCGCCTGAACTTTTAGTTTCACTTGTGCAAAGAAAGTAGAATAAAATGGTTCCAGACTTTTTGCTTATAACTGCCAGAACTCCTCTTTAATTCTTGTTGTGGGCTCTTCCACGTTTATGGAATGGTGTTTTGGGTGTATTTTTATAGTAAGAAGAAATAAAAACAGTAAATATATGTGAATGTAAACAAGAACAATTTAGGAAATGCGAAATTTTAAGAAAAGATAGGGCGAAAGTGGAAAAGGGGTTTGTTTTGCAACAAATTTTAAAGGGTGTAGGTAGACAAAGGGTAAAGATTACAATGGAGAGAATAGACAAAGTTTGTGTATTGGTCTTTCTTCAAGAGGCTCAAACATTGCTACTTTCAATTTCAATCATAGTGTAAATCTTTTTTCTTAATATATTCCGCAATCTGGGCCCTTTTATTACCCTTTTATAACCCAGTTTAATTTTATAGTTATTTGGGCATTGATATGGGCCTACTGTGTTATTTTATTTATATTTATTTTATCTACATCATGTATTTGTTTTCCTGTCTCTCTTTGTATTTAATGTACTGTTTGTAATGTGATGTATTTTGGCTGTCAGCTGTGCCATCATGTATTTATGTATAAGGATGATGGCACCC
This sequence comes from Ophioderma brevispina, assembly GCA_023653785.1. Taxonomy (NCBI): domain Eukaryota; kingdom Metazoa; phylum Echinodermata; class Ophiuroidea; order Amphilepidida; family Ophiodermatidae; genus Ophioderma; species Ophioderma brevispina. The sequence goes on along the minus strand of JAMKCH010032117.1, from coordinate 52,754 downwards.
TGTTTTCTTGGGCTTTTCTAAGCCCATTCGCTCATCCTGAATTACTTGCCTTTTTGTATTATACATGTAACCATTATTTTTTTTTAATTTGTTCTTGCAATAATTAAATTAATCATATTATATTATTATTATGTAATATTGAAGAAACCTGACATAATAAAGCACTACAATCCCTCAATGAGTCCTTGCCACTCAGACAGTTCGGTGCAATAATGCCTCATGGGCAATCATGCAAAATTGGGGGTAGATTTTTTTTCTCTGCTTATTTATCTCTTTTGGGCTCGCCGATTTAATTTCAACAAATCCAACATTGCTGCCCATGTAAAGGAATAAATATGAAAAATGCTTTCATTGTGTTGACAAGTATTTCAATTAATTGTCATTATAAGATTCAGAAAAAGCATAGTTTACCAATCTATATAACTGTTTCCCAGCACAATATCAAAACAAGGCACTGCACATGGTTTTACTGCTTGGAAAACAGAAGCTTGTGTACTTTACAAGTCCATAGGTGTAAATCCTGCATCACCAATGCATCCAAGGGGGTACCATTGGAGTCCATACCTTTTCCTAATTGACACCATAATGTAGATATAGGTATCATGCATGCTACATTCACCCACACACTGGTTTCAAGTGACACTGGTCATTAATTCTCTTGATTTTCCTCCAGAAGGCAGGCCCAAGAAGCCATCCCAATTGGTTGAAGTCCAATAGCTTTGTTCTCAGAACTCCATATTTTACCGGCAGTGGGCTAAAAATGTTTCTTTAGATATTATGAGTGAAATGTGCCCGACGAAGAGTACACATCAAGCGCTTAAAATTCTGGGTTACTCCAATGTAGGAATATTGCAGCATTAAAATGTTGATTATCATGAGTTAAGATTAGGCAAAGCCTGCAGAGGGGCCCTGGATCTTTTTCTCCTCCACAAGAGAAATATGGATGAGAGTCAAAACTATCTATATCATTATTAATCCTTATGCCTTGACAATGAGAAGTACCATTTTTACAAAAATCTGAAAAATTTTTAATTCTTTACCCCTAAGAACCTCAATTGACCTTAAACTTTTTGAAAATATATCAATCTACAATCATAGATGGGCAACTTATCTTTTTATTCGCTGTAAGCAAGGCTATTAATTTGTGATGCTTTTGACATGATAACCATTTTAATTTCTGACACACTTTAGGTGGATACCATTTGGATTTCCACAATTGTCTCAGGGTGAGTATCTCACGGCAACTTGGATCCTCATTTTGTACAACCCAAAGAGAGAAATAAGCATATAGTTTTATCTGGAAATGTAAGTTCAACACACCAAAATGGCTTCCCCTAGTGCTGCACTAGTATAATAGGACCCAGGGGTCAATTAAAGCATTCCCTCATTACCTAATGCCAACACTCCAGCATTTTCATTTAAACAAAACACAAGTTCAGTAAAAAAAGTCATTTTTTCTGTTTACAATTTTGATGGGAAACCCAACTTTGGACATAATTACATTAGAGGGGCCTTTGCACCTACTTTGTATCATGTGCTTCATCCGTTACGATTAAACTCTAGTATATAGCCATTTTCATTAGTTTTGACGGTATGTGTTGCATGAACTTATGTAGTTAAGTATTAGAGCTCAATGTTTACAGTACGCCCAAAAAAAAATATATAAAAAGGCAATTTTGCATTTTTTGTAGCAAATCTCAAATACATTACATTGACCCTCCCAAAAAGGCCACAACTAGTTTGTTGATAACTTTTGAGACTGACAAAGGCAGGCAAGATGTGCTATCTAGCCTTAATCCTAGACTAATCACAGGCCTGACTGCTCCATAATTTTAAACCATTCTTGACTTTTGTTTTCCCACAGGATTTTATTTCAGCTTTCATTCATGGTTGCATTGCCGAAATCTGTTATTATCGTAACACTGACTTACTGTTGGAAAGGTAGAAGTACTGTTTAAATCTTCATCGGTGTCTATTTTGCCAGACAATATGTCTGTAATTTCCATTGCTGCTACGCCAAATGGCCCTTACACACCACTGTGTATCTTACTGTCGCTGGCTCCTTCTTTTAGCTCCATTCTCCCTGCCAAAACATAGATGGTAACAAGGTTAGATACTTCAAACCATAATTTGTTCATCACCAAAATTGGCAGAGGCGTCACACTGCCAAATTGATATGGGTGAGCGCAGGCGACACTGTATGCAACACTACCGCAGCACACTCAGTGTGTGATTTACTCCGCAACGCACGCTGTGGCAAGAGCATGAGTGTAAATGTATTACTACTTTTTTAATATTAGGTGATGAACAAAGTATAACCAGCTATTACCAGGCTGTAAAAGAGTTAGACTGGGAAGAGATGACAACATCAGTGGTTGCCAGATATGGTCTTTTTACCCATTGGGCATATGCTCAGTTCTATAATTAACTGCATAGTAAACTGACTTAATGCTGATAGGAAATCCCTAAGGTAGCAATGGGTCCCATTCAATGCTGTAATAGTGAATATCCCTCCCTGATGGTAAAGTAACTGATTTAGTTAGTTAGTTAAAACCAAAGTTTTAATCCGGTTTTTGTCCCTAATAACACCTCCACTCAGCATCCTGCTGTTGTAGGCTTTATTGGAGAAAAGATAATTGACGCGATGCCCTTCTGACCCAATCCACAATTTTCAGCGGTGGGCCTCGCCTTTGGTCAACCATGCCCACCATGCAACGCACATAAGCGTGGAAGGCGCACCACTTGCTCTCCAGATGCCATTATAGGTATCTTCTTTTTAAAGAAGAATGAATAAATTAAAGTTGTGCCACACGATGTTATGGCATGATCATTTTATTGTAGTTCATGACTTGGATGGGGGGTCTTAGTGAAAAGGTAGATAATATGGACCAATGCAACCAGGAAGGGTCGCATTTTCTGCCTCTCAGGCATAGCTTTTCACTACCGTACTTGTACGGTTCCACATAATAAGCACGTAAGCCTTGAACTGCAAGAAATCATGAGGAACACCTTTACAAACTTTAACAATGTTTTATCACAGGTTGTATCTCCCATTCACATTCTCTGATATAACTGTGTCATTTAGATTCTTACATACAACATCGATGACCGTACCATGTGTGCATGGGTCAGATTTTTTTAGATTATCTCCCTAATATCCCTGACCTTCATTTTTTTGGCACTTTTCAAAAATCACAAAGAGCAGACCCCTGCCTGTTGTGGGGAAATTGCCGCCTAGATCAACAAGAAAAATAAACTACCTCCCTTTTTTTTTTTAACGGTGACATCAGTTGGTATAGTCATTTTCCTCTAGGACGTTAGGGATATGAGAAAGGTGTCTTTTCTTCCAATTTTTCTCAAACTTTTTCGAAAAGTACTATTTTTTTTGGCTGTTTTTGAAAACCAAAATTTGATAAAGTTCTCCCAAATTTTGAAGCTGGTTCCTCCTATGTTTTCCACCTCAGATAGCACAGTGCATAGTTTTAAGTCAACTAAATACAGGGGCGTAACCAGACCTGAGCCTCCGTGGGGGGGCAAGACTCAAGAAGTTCCCGATTTTTCAGGCGCCATTTTTTTTTCCAGGCTCGCTGTGCTCGCCGAGTAAACCCAGCCATGGCAGCCTTCACCCTTCCCTTTCTCTTCTTCCTCTTTCTTTTTCTCTTCTTTTTGCCCCTTTCTTTTCCTTTTCCCTATTTTTCCTTGTCTTTTTCCCCTTCTCTCTCTTCCCTCTTTCCCTCTTTTCTTTCTCTTTTCTCTTCCTCTCTCTCCCTTTTTCCTTCCGTTTTTTTTGGCTCCCCCTTCCCCGATTTTCCCCGATTTTTTGTTGTCCTGGGGGGGGCATCTTTGCCCCCCCCGCCCCCCCACTGGTTACGCCACTGCTAAATATGAAAAACACACCACCAACCAACATCTACATGGGGTCTTACCTAATCTAAACAATTTGGCAAACCAAGAGACTTTTCTCTCTTGAAGTCTTAGCAACCAAGACCCTGTGAAAAATAAACAGATTCAAGATGTCAGCCCTCTAACATGGTATCCACTTGTACCTAAATATGACAGGGGAGAAGAAAAGGACACTGAATTGTGCTGCCATTTTGCATCTATAAGCTCATATCGCTTAACATATGTGGTAGCATCGGAAAGCTTATTTTTATTAGCTTTAATATACCGCATACCGTATGTGTTCCTATAACCACCCTGGGGGAGCAAGACTGTGCATTTTTCAAATGGGGGGTGGTTTATTTACAGTCAAAATGGCAAGTAAAAATCCCCGCAAAATCACTTACCCGTTTGTGTCGCTCCTCTCTTTTGTGTATCTCGTTGCCCGTCCTCTCTTTGTGTATCTACGTGTGCCGGTTACCATTAGTGACGGAACAGTTGCAGAAAGCCTTGATGACAACAGAGTTATAAACGGATTACGACAGTTCCCTGCATCAAATCATGTGATTTAGGTAGCTTAACACTCATTTTCTTCTTGATTTGTTTTTATATCCAAAAAATCGTAGGGGGGGCTTTTTATTAGAGCAGGGGCGTTTATTAGGACCACGGTATAATCATTCCCTCGTTACGTACAGGCCGCGCTAATAAAACAATGTTTTGAATCCATCTGTTTTGAAGCAAATTAACATCCAGAAGGATATGCTCATCTTTACTACATACGAATAATTTGATGGTGTTCACCCACAAAATCGTCACAATTTGCCAAAGATGACCTCCCTACCTTTCTATGCCCTATCACCTAATTTCACAAAAAATAAAGTAAGTTGATACACATGTCCATTTCTGGAAGAGCTGAAGGAAACCAAAACACACAATGCGAAGGACAAACATTTGTGACAACTTCTGAGTTAAATTCCTATAGGGTCTTTATTTGTAGACCACAACATGCGCCATCTTTTCAAAAAGTTTTTTCAAATAATTCTTGTCATTATCCCTCTTATCTCTGGCTTAACATCATTTAGATGCACTAAGTTAACACACCATAGACATCCCTATCATCATTTGTGAGAAGTGATTTGCTTCCCTGATCACCATACATTTTTGATGTTAAAATATACATGTCGTATTCACAATACAACGCTAATTTGTAGTGCATACGACACTTGATTTACGCAAATATAGCCAAAAGATACCTTCCCCTTCATTCAAACATTTTAATAGATGCTACCATGGATATGAATAAGAACCAACCATCGCATGATTCCTTTAACAATGTCATCAATATCAATTTGATGACCTGTTTACATATAGCCATATATATATTATGTGTCTGGGTTTTTTTACCTAAGTAAGGAGTTTGTCATGTGAAATCATTTTCGGCTGTAATGAATTGGCTCCACATCCCTATTTATTCATACTTTGACTGGCGTGGATCCATTATTCGACTTAACCATAATGTGATGCTCTTATTTGTTTTCTTAAGTCAACTCGTTTTGAGTCAAGATGGCTAGACTTTATCACATTTGCTTTTAATGTATTTTCTATTATATTGCACAATCTCATTTCATGTCCACTGCTTACTTTGAGAATGACCATATTCCTATAATCATTATTGTGCTTTCATGTTTTAAGTCTATAAGAGCGTTTGCCCTGGGCAAAGGTTGTGTATTGAGTTCACTTTTTTTTTCAATGACAACTAAGGATCATCATAAATAATTTTTGTGTTTTATTGTTTACACTTACATGAATTTTAACTCGTAGTCAGAAAATGAATTACATGTTTTGCGGTGGATAGGCCGGAAGTGTACGGCCTTGAGTTAAGGCGTCATGCTTGGTAACCTAAATCGCTAACGGCTTTTCGTTTATACACTAAAAAAGTCGTAATTCAATTACGACTTATTCGAATCACCTCAAATGAATGATTATAAAGTCATCCTCATTGAAATTTTGACTTTTTGAATTTTGTCATCCTAATTATGACTGTACTACCGGTTACACGCATCATGGAAATACACTCAATTACGATCTAGAGAATTTGATGACGATTTTTGCCCAGTGTAAACACGCCCTATTTTGGGGGGATTTATTAAATGACGTAATTATTTTCCAACATAATCCGACGTCTATTTCACATTCACTGGTATACATTTTTCCTGCCAAAATTCATATCGTTTTTTATTTCCGCAATTTCAAACTCGTGTGCGAGGACCCAGATGTTTTACGTCACAGACTCTTGCATTCATGATGCCAATATTATACATTATGGGAAAGTCTATTGGCTTCTTGCATGGTTTAGCCATTTGCCAAGGAGAGCCTACCAACTGTACAGCATATGACTAAAGCATTTACACAACACTTCAATCAAGTTTAAAAATCAAAGACATGTAGAGGAATGCAATTGTTATTTAACCACACCGTATGCTAACCAGACCTTTGCAAATGGTGGTAAGGGGGTGTCAGGCATTCTTTGAGGTGGTAAATTTGTGTCCTTCTCCATAGACACTATATACAAACGGTCATTTATTTGGTGGGGCTGGCGGGGGGGTAGAGTTCTGAAAAGGCTGGGGGAACTTCCCCCTGCTTACACCAATGTAACAACACCCGCTACCATCAACGGCACCATATACCCTCAATCCCTCTCCCTCAATAACATGGGTATAATGAAATCATCAGCAAAAGTAAGTTAATTCCTTGTATTCTTTGGTACAATACCCAGGTGGGCTTCATACATAGGGTAGTACATTGGGCCTGCTGACACCTATATATGTTGTGTGGGTGACTGCTCAAAGCTCATTCCATGGAGAAGCAGTTTTGGCTACAGTTACAAACTTGGCATGATAATCCATCGTATTTGGCATCTTTTTTCAATCAGTATACACGAATCATATCACATTAAACTCTACATCTCTATGCTTAACTGGCCGCTATACATTGAATGAATCAGACTTCATTTTACTTATGTTTTGTTTCATTTGATATCCAAAAAATTGAATCTATCTAATAGGCAGAAAAGATGAACCCACTTTTTCAGTCCAAATCACCCTCAGTCAGGATTAAGCAATATGCTTTCATCAAGCGATCATAAATAGAACACCAATCCAGCTTATCGTCACTTGCAACAGAATTTGACATATTAAATTTGCGCCTGAAGCTGTTGTGTATGACATGTTGCATAATGAACAAAGGCTGGTATTCTGACGAAAGCGAGTCTAACCTTAGACCCCATGGTTTTAAACCAGGTTAGTCCTACAGAGTGGACCTTTTCCTTCCACCATACTCTACATATCTGCTGCAATGGTGAGAAAATTCCTCATGATGGGCCGACAGCCCATCCATATGAATTTTCACCCGTTAACATTTACCGTTCACAGTATTTTGAAAGGAAAAGGGTCCACTCACAAAGGATTAAACCTGGTTTAAAACCCAGGACTAAGAGTTAGACTCTCTTTTAGAATACCAGCCAAGATTTTTTGTCAATTTGTTTGGACTGCCATACAGCCAAATTTAAATCAGTGTTCTGAAACAAAGAACTCGGGCGACATTAACTCTAGCATGCTAGCTGATCACATGATGAACATTTAAATTATATTTGCTTCACAGCAGTTTGGGGTTAATAATGCACTACTCACCAGGTAGGTGATGGTGAAGGGTATTTGGCCTAACTTAGGACAAAACATTGCCAGCCATTTGTACACAGCAAACACTCTTTGAAGAGGGTCTGTCGGGCAGGCACTGTTTTGAGGGGAAATGACTAAAAAAAATTACTCAAATAAAAATGTGTGAATTCTCTCACTTGGTTTTTTTATCTTTCATAAATTATGTCAATGCCGGGAGGGGGACTCAAAACTTTATTTTGGTTAGGTATGTGCCGACCGGAGTACAAAAATTGAGGCTCCGGCGCTGATTTGAGGCCCAAAAAATGCGGTCTCAAGAGCTAGGTTCTGAAAATTCAGAAAATAAACTGCGAGTCCCTCAATTGCCAGCTACTTTGTGAGGTGTTTCAAATAAGATTGGTAGAATATGGCTTTGGACATGAAAAGGAGGTTCTCTGGAACTGAATGGTCTTAACAAAGGGGGTCACTGGAACTATAAAGAGCCGAAAATGAGGGTCTTATAGGCGGAAAATACCCATACTACCTCTCAAATGTTGAGCCCCACCAGTGAAATGAATACATCTTGACATTTTATTAGATATTAATCTCATGTCCGCACTTATTCTCGGAGATCACATGTCATACAGCCTTCAAATTTGTGGTGGGCGAGTTTAACTGGGGGACAGTGCCAGAAAAAGTTTGCATTTAAGGTCGGGCGTTAGCAGCAGATACGAAAGAGAAGGGTGGCGTACGAAGGCAAAACGGGGTAAGGGTAGGAAGATAAGGACGGACGGGGACCAGCTGGTACAATAGTGTGATTGGATCATTACATGACTTTGGAAATATGATTGCCTATACAGGAACACAACTATTGAAAAAATCGAGTACATGGAGAGCCACTTGAAGATGAGAGGCTAGCACAAGGCAAGAGGAAGAGGAGAACACCCTGGGGACGAGGAGGGGAGTAAGGAAAGCACTCCGAAGAAACAAAACTAACAGGAAAAATGACATAGTGGAAAAGGGGGAAGAAAGGAAAAATGGGTCGAAAACGCAAGAGCATGGTAGAAGTAAAGGAAAGAAAGTTTTGGAGGTGGTACAACATGCTGAGGGCCATATGGAGGACCTTTACTGCTCCATTTCACTACATAATTGCAATGAAAAAAGTCAGGATAACAAAAGCAGACAATATGGAAACACGATTAGGATAAAACTAATGAGCATCAACTGATGGAGTAGCATATAAAGTGACATCATTCAAATACAACAACATTCTTTACCCACACCTTTATATTAGACTAGCAGATTACATGGGTTCCCAACACCCTCTAAAACTAAATTCTAAAATGATTTTAACAATCTTAGACTCCCCCTTAAAGAACTTTGATGTTACCAAATCAAATATTGTCCAGGGGTTCCGTTTGGCGGCCATCTTGTATACTAACCGATCAGACATATAAACTGGTTCGATAAGAAGTATCTCAAAATGAGGCATCACAAGGAATAAGAAATTATAGATATGGGCAGAAACGGAATTAACGGTCATTGAACATTGTGATTGTCATTGTCAGGGGGAACAAAACTTTTGAAATGCATGGATCTGACAAATTGGTGTTAAGTTTTGGTATGAGCATAGGGACTACTCGTCTGTTTCCTAAAAAAAATAAACCAAAACGCGGAAGATCCTAAATTATGAAAACTGTGCATTTCCAGATTTGCTCAACCAACATTTTTTTTTGAGTGGGCGGTTTTTTTTGTACAGTCAGACGGGTTATGGCAAACAAAAAATTTTTGGAGGGCATCTGTGTGATGATTTGGAACACTTACAAAGTTGCATCTAATAAATTTGACAAAATGGTTGGAACCTCTTTGGAGATTAAGACCCAAGACAATGCGGATTATTTATTGATATAAACCACAGTAGTTCTCCATTTCTCAAAAATTTACATGTTTACTAAGTACTTCTCTTAAAGTGGACAACACTCCAGACACAGCAGAAACCCATCCCAACACAACTGAACTCTAGGACAATTAACTAACCAGACCATAATTTTCTTTCCGAAATCATTTCCCAATGGCTTTAGCAGTCATTCTGATTGTCAAAGAATTGGAATGGCGTCTATGTTAATTCAGCCATGTAACTCATAACGTATAAGCCCTCTATAAGACATGGGCAGTCAAAGACCGTCTAAGACTGTCTAAGTCTGTCTAAGAATGTCTAAGACTGTATAAGACTGTCTAAGACTGACTATAGTGTTAGACAGCATTTCTCAAGGTGATCAACATACCTTATATGTTGACATTCATTAGCATCATAGAGGCTCATCAGCACATCTGCGTCTTCCCGAGCGCATACAACATTTTAACAGTTACCAACAGGTTTGTAGGAGTATACGGCTACTGGGTTTCTTGTATCTCTGGCGTAGCTCCTGTATGAGTTCAATGTGAGATAGAAAAAAAGAAATAGGGTCAAATGAGGAAAATAGCAGTAAAAGGTTCATTTTCCTAAAGAAAATGATATCCAAGTTACCAAAAAATAACAAAATACATCGGCCTCGGACCCTTGGTCGGCCTGCCGTAGCGTGGTTAATGAATGATAGGCCTACCAAACAACCTTTCACCTTGATTATGTGACCTGGACCTCATAAACAAATGAGGGTTGCATTGTAACTCCATAAACAAGTTTGGTTCCAATTGAACTTTTCAAATGATGATCAATGTTACATTTTAAGCCTGTTACCAATTTGACCTCACAGACCTTTGACTGGACATGAGACCTTCGACCTCATCAAAAAATGGGGGAGGCCATATTGCCAACTATGATCCAAGTTTGGTTTCAATCCAGCAAGATGCGGATATTACAGGCAAATGTTACCCTTTGTCAAAACAGACAACAGACATCAAACAGATATCAACAGATACAGTGGACAAAGTATCCCTATGTGTCTTCCTGCTTAGGGCAGGTGACACAAAAAACTGGCATCTTGACTGAAATGCATTTGTTATTTGACAGTTGGGGGCAATTTGATGACTTCCCTTAGCTGGCTACTATTTTTTTTTCTTTTTTGTGGGATTTTTCTAACACTGAACTTCTATATCCTGTACAAACATTTAATATTATAAGATTTTCATATTGTTCTGTTGATTGGGTAAATATAACATTTAACCCAATGTCCAACCAATCGGCCAGTAGAGTGTAAGAGAGTGGTCCATTTTAATGCCACAAGGTGGTTCTCGAACCACAAAATTCCCCGCCAGTGCAGTAGCTAAAGAACAAGAATGCAAACAATTTTAAGAATCTAAGGGAAGTTGTGATGGACATAAGTGTGCTGGAACAACCTGAGGCTCTCCATTGACATGCCTTCAAATTTTAGGGCACTGTACTGTTGACCCCACGCACCAAGTTTCATCCTCATACCCACATGGTTAAGGATTTGACCTTGATGACCCCACATGACCTTAAAATGATCCTCCCCAACAGATTTCAACACTGAATGTTGACCAGCCCCCCAAAACCCACCAAGTTTATCTCCTACCAAATGATTAGTGATTGACCCTTAAATGACCGCATGACATTGAAAAATGGACACCACATTTTTTGGCAATGAATGTTGACCGCATCCACCAGTTTCATCCTCCTACCAACATATAATATTGACCTTGGATGACCCCAATGACTTGAAATGCCGTCAAAGTTTAAACACTGGAAATGTGAACACACCACCAAGTTCATCTCCTACCACATGATTTGGATTTGACTTGACTGACCCCTGACGACCTTGAAATGACCACCAAATTTTTGGCACTGAATGTTTGACAACACCCACCAGTTTCAGCCTCCTACCACATGTTAAGTTATTTGACCTGGATGACCCACATGACCTTGAACGACCTTCCAAAGTTCAACACTGAATGTTGACCACACCACCAATGTTAATCCTCCTACCACATGATTTGTGATTTGACCTTAAAGGGAACCCCTCCATGAACCTTGAAATGACCACCATTTTTTTTGGCACTGAATGTTTGACCACACCCACCAAGTTTCATCCTCCTACAACCTACTTAGTTATTTGACCTGGGATGACCCCTCATGACTTGACAATGACCTTCAAAAATTTTTGGTACTGAATGTGTTGACCACATCCACCCCCAATTTTAATCATCCTAAAAATGTGTAGTGATATACCTGGATGACCTCGCATGACCTTGAAATGACTTCACAATTTTCGGCACTGAATGTTGACCACACCCAACAAGTTTTTTCATCAGCCATACCACAACAGATAAAATTTATAGCAATTTAACTCCATTTTTGCCCATTTTGACCCAATTTGAACTTTGACCAATGACCAATGACCCTCCTCCGAACTAATGCGTAGCCTTACTGAGTGACATTCTATGGTGTGAAGATGGACACCCAACCGTGGTCCACTCAAAAGATCATGTTGACAACGTGTATTATGCGATTTAGCCACTATGGTGCTCATATTTGACCCTATTTTTGACCACATTGGACCTTTGACCCATGTACATGACCCCCTTTGTATCCCACCCACCCACATACTTAGAAATAATCTATGTTGCAAAGATGGACTTCCACACTTGCTTAGTTCAAAAGATATCGCGTGGGACACACACACAACCACACACTGACGGCTAGCATTTCTATAGTACACCCTTGCCAACAAAAAGTTGGCGGTGGGACCAAAAAGAGAATGGAGGAATTAAATTGTTCTCATGTGAAAACCAGAGATCAAGTGAGGCAGTGCCTATAATATGATGCCATTCAAAGAAACAACATCCTTGAAAGTACCTTTATATATTATATATGAAACTTCGTTGAATAGTCAATCAGGTACATACGACAGTGAATAATTACTATATAAGTGCCATGATGATGCATAATTGTTTTCACATGTGTCACAAGGCTTAATTTACAGAAAATTATCTATTAGGCCAACAAGTGTTTTTCAGCTAGTCTTTTTCCAAGCTACTTAAAAAGGTTACTTCTTTTGTTCTTACCGGTAATTTTATTATAAAAACATGCTATTTGAAGTCATAATTCCCATGAACGCACCTTAAAACACATTCGCTTTTCGTGATCCACAGGTCTCATCCCTTGACTTTACCCAAAGCAGTTGAGATTTTTACAATTCAACTGACCCGTTAGCCTAAAGTATAGCCAGGTTGCCTAATTCATACTTGCATAAATTCGATCTACTCTGGAAGAAATTAGTCATTTTGTATTTTATGTCCGTAAAAGGCAGAACTTATATGCAGTGGCCTGGCCTCTGGGGCACCGTGATATAAACATTGGTAATAACATCAAACCGCCTCATCAAAATCAACTGAACTTTTGGAATTAATCTTTTCTCAGGATATCTAATGAACCATAAAAAAAAATGAGTGTTAGAGCACAAAAAAAATGCACCTTTATTGATTGAAGTGGCACCTGGATTATCCTGCAAAAATATGACATCCTTACTGCACTGTTTTAATTTCAAGGGTTAACTTAAAATTTTCAGAAAAGGGCGTTCACATTTTTTTAAAGCCGGGTGTTCTTTACATTTTATAATCATAACAGAGTATTAATTCACTCCTGAAATGAACAGCCAAAAATGTGGTATGATAATACAAATGTGCCTTTAATAATTGCAATAGTAAAGGGTTACTTCATTTCATACGAATTTAATTATATGATGTGAACTCCACAAAAACTATACCACATTAATCTGGGCTTAGTCTTTTTTTAAAATTAATTTCACTGACACCAATTACTTCAAGTGACAGGCTATTCAATAGCCAATCTATGTAAACTTTATGACATTACAGTGTAGTTAATGTACGGTTAACTTACCTGAAAAACAAAAAATAGGCAAATTTTAATGGCAATGACTTTTAAATCAGTATTTGTGTTATGGAAAAACCTTGTTATTTGCTTTTTCAGCTTCCAAGGAACAGCAATATTGTGCTGGGATAATTTTTTAAGTCGGCGAGATTTCAATCGGTAAGCATGCTCCATGTGGACTGCAGACAGAGGGAGTTTGTCAATCTGTGTGTGAATCTTTAATTACACACACTTTAATGGAGAGAATTCATAACGGTTCTGCATTCTCTTAATTTGTTCCCTTACCATACTAACCCCGGGGGGGGGGGGGGGAGCTCCAAACTTGGTTTGGGTAGGGACGTGACTCCACGACTTCTGGAAGTAGGACCCATAGCTATACCATTTTTTGACAAAAATAGGGCCCCGTAGTCTATACCAGAGATGCAAATTTTAGGCCAAATAACCCCAAATTTGCCATTTTCACTGCAAAATGTTGAACATTTAAGCAATTTGGACAATTTGTGGCTTCAGATTGAGGAAATGCGGCTAACTTTTTCCAACAAATTCTAGAAATTTTGAAAAAAGTCCCATTGCTATACCAAAATGGCGATGACAAAAAAGGGGTATTGATATACCAGAGGCTGAAAATGGGACCGTGTTTGGGCAACGTCCTGTATGGTCATTTGTGTTGAGCACCCCCCCCCCCCGGACCTGTGTGTCACTTCACTAACATTATGTGGCCAGTCGAGACTACATTATAAAAGTCCATGGTACCAACCTCTGTGAGTGGATTACCTGACTAGGCAATCTCCTGTGTTTTGTCAACCGTCAACATATGACTGTGGTGGGATAAAGAGTATTGAAATGGCAACTTATACAAAAATACTAAAATACATGATCATATAACTCGACTAACATACAACCGATGTCACCCATCGACACTTCAAATTGGCTAATTTTACCCCACTTGTAATACCAGACTAGGTTTAAACAATTTTATCCATAAAAAAACATATTGAAAAAGCAAAACAATTTCACCTTCAGTAATATGTGACAAGATAGAAGATTAGAGTAATAGCAAGTTCCCAAGGAAAAGAAACAGTGGTTGCATTTAACCTTGCTTCATAGTAGCAGAGGGGTTTTGTTTTGAACTAATCCCCAATTACTTGCAAGTGCTATAATGTCTGTACTAAACATATGTTAGTAATTTAGGGCATGTGTAAAGAGTTAGTTTAAGGAGCACAAAACATTTCAGTATTTAAATTTTTAAAAGTACTAGTGTATTTGTGTGCAGGAAAGGGTGTAAAAGGTAGAGTTTTATGTATTAAAAATGGGATTTTTGTGGATGGAATCACATGCCGGGATCACGCATGGGATTAGTGATTGATTTGAAATGTACCAAAACTGATGCATTGATGGATGGGCTAAATATGCTTTCTTAGGTAGCTGTGTGTTCAAGGCCACTTGATGATTGATTGGTTGAAGTGAGAGAATTGGGCTGTTTCAAGTTAACACAGTGCAAGGTTTAAAGTTCAAGCATATTAACTATTAATTAGTTGCGGCTTTGCACCAGTAGTGAACATGCATTTGTGAATGAGACTTGCATAACTTAGCACCATCTTCAGGAGCAAGTCTAGGGAATGGTGTAAGAGTACAACATGGACAAGGGCACATGGAACTTTAGACACTGGAGAAGATTATTGGTGGGCAACAATAACAAACTACCCTCGGGCAATAAAATACATCATCTACCTAGATAAGAATGAAATTTACTGCCAAGTGGTATCAGGACAGGCTGCAAATTGCAAGCCTCTCTAGGCCAGCATTTATGCATGGCTTCAGCTTTCACACAGCATGATCTAATTGTAGGACAACAGCAATTCGACAAAATCTTGCTGCCAAACACCAATCATGCAAAAAACACAAAAGGACGAAACAAAATGACCCCAAAAAACAACATCTGTTCAGAATTTTCAAAATCCACAACATAACTTTTCAAAGAATGTCATACTTGCATACCTGCGAGTTTCAAAAGAATTGACAAGACATGAGAGACTAGTTATGAGAGAAAACATGGGTTTCCTACTCGATGTGCTACGTGAAGACAATAGCCTATATTATATTATAGGCTAAAAATTCAAAAATTGTAAAAAACAAAAAAACATCGATTTTTTTTAAAAAAAATTCGACATCTACATCCCCCCCCCTTGAAAATGTTAATGTTTCCCCCCCCCCCCCCCCCCCACTCACCAAAAATTGTATGATTCTCTCAAATCCTCCATCCACTCTGGCATAAAATAATGAATCTCACTAATGATATTTGGATTAATGGAATTGCGAGTACGTACAGATTTTTCTTGTTGTCCTATTCTATTATGTGAACCTCGGCAGCCTGTATACAGATTGCACGACTGCTCAACTCGAGGGATTCGGAAATGCAAGCCTTCATCATTCGTATTACAAGATACAAGACCTAATTTTCTGTGTGGGGAGAGGGAAAATTACCAACCACCATGGATTGCGATGGAGGAGATGAAATTTGTGTGTCATCATATCGTGTAATTTATGTCATTGGCCATGATGTGCAGGCTGGTACACATAATGATTATTCTGCCAAAATGCAAAGATCGCTTCATCTTCTACAAATTTGGTCTAATGGAAGAAAAAAAGGTGTGCTATGTTAACTTTTTTATTTTTTACCAAAAATTAGGTGAAAAAAAATATTGTACACATGTTCTTATTGCAGTGGTGTGCAGCCCTCTAAAAAAAAGAGGCAGCCCTTTTTTTAATTTTCTACTTCTGTCAGATAGACCCTCTATGATCACAAAACACAGTAAAGTAATACAGCACATTTTTTGAAGGGCACCCCGATATTTTCAAAATTTGAGATTTTGCACAGTTGTAATTGTCTAGTAAACTATACCTGCGAGTGGTAATGCTCAAGAGTGCGTATGTCATTAAAAAGAAGCGAATTGGAAATTGGCGGCCTCTTCAAAAAAATGTGCTGGTATTACTTAAAGGTGGCAACGAGAGATTTTGAGAAAACCCAAATCTTGTTCATAATGGTAATGTCATAGATTAGACACTCAATAGATTTCTTACCTTGTAAAAAAATTGGTTACAGAAAGGTCGTAAATGGTGCTTGTTCCGATTTATGTGTATGTGTTTCTACTTGCTAGAGAGCCTGGCACTTGAACATCACCCATCAAGTACCGTGGAAACAAGCTTGCGGTTGAAATGGGTAGACGCAATAATGCTGGTTGCAAAGACCTATGCAATACTGTGCTAATATTGTGGTTATTAACCCTAAAACGGCGGTTTTTGGTTTATAGCGTGGGAATGAAATGGATTTGAGGGCTCAAATTTCAGGACAACAATGAGAAGGAAAAATACGGCTTTCATCGTTAATCAAAATCGATACTACTCGGTGTTAAATTAGGGGGGGTCCCAAAGACGATCGGAAACACGCACCTTTCCAAGAGAGAAAAAAAAAAGGTGATTTTGATGGCTTATATAAATGCCAAAACATAGCTGAATTTTGTATGGCGCCTATATGAAATTAGGAAATTTCACAATTTTGTACCAAAGAAACAATTATCAGCATAATCCTTACAGGGGGATATGTTGATGGAAGCTTACATCAGTGCAAACATCAGACTCGATTTTTTATTGTTTATATTTTAAGGGGAACACCTGATACCTGGAAACCTGATATGTGAAATCTCTCTTGCACCTTTAAATTGCGTCTTGAACATCAGGAAGCATCTCCTCAACTTCTGAAGCATCTTGGTATAAAGTTACACACAGCCAGTTCTTCATGATTCCCTTTGAAGAATGCATGGAGTAGGCAGAGAGTACCCACCTGCATGGGTACCACATCATTGGATGCAAAAGTAGAGGTAATCATATACCTAGGAACTCACATGCATATGACAGGCATGAGAATCTGCTTTGACAGGCCAGTGGGGATGTACGGAAAAGGGCCCTGTAGCACTTAAGGTGGGGACCCTTCGCGTCAAGAAGCAACCACAATATCGCACTGTTAGTGACGACTCTCAAGGTGTGTCCGAGGGGCCCTGAGAGCAATATTTTAGGGGGGCCATGTCAGCAGCTGCTGACACTGCTGATTCTTAAATCCCCCACTGGGACAGGCCTGAAAAAAGACGTGAAATGACAATAAACGGTCCCTAAAAACGAAGCTGAAATAAATAAAAGGAAATCAGCGAAACAACAAAAAGCCTGCAGGTTACCTATTTCCCATATCTATTCTTGTAGTAATGATCTGCTTTTGTTCTTTGAGTTCATCCTACAGGTTAGGTCCTGATATAACTTACGTTGACAGTCTATTAGTTCTTGCGACATCTTGTGTATGTGATGAAACAGATCCATCTGTATGGTTAAAGACAAAATAAGATATCAATTAGAAGTGGTATTGGCACTGAAAAAAATATTCAACTGATGGCAGCCTTTTGGAGCAAAGCCAATTCAGTTATGATATCCAAAGCTTATCCAGATTCACACAAACAGTCAATCTGGAGAGCCAGCAGCAGATGGAATATACATCAAATTTGTGGGATGAATATGGCTAAGTCTAATGGTCATGGAATGAGATCCTATCTGAACAGGGGCATAACAGGATCACTTGTCAGATGGGAATTCCAGTTTTTGAGGCAGATTGTCCTGATTGGAGGTGGTTTGAGGCCAAATTTTTTGTGGTTGGAGGAAACATTTTGTGATGAGCAGCAAAAAAGGGCTCATTTAGCATTATTGTCATTACAAGCTTCTCGTCCGTCAAAAAGCTCTGTGCGGGTGGTAACCCTGCCCCCACTCCCATGCCTGTACGCTACTGGATTGAACCACTGTGCCAATGCTAAAAATTATATTTTTCAGTTAAAAAATCATTGAAATGCCTGCAAGTGGATCAAATAGGGTCACAAACTCTCTCATAAGATCCAAAACTGCTCCACATGCTTAAACATGATTGTTACATCTATTCTGATAGGGAATATTAAAAAAAAAAAAAAAAAAAATTGTTGGATGAATATGCTAAGTCTACTGGTCATTGAATGAGATCCTATCTGAACAGGGGCATAACAAGGATCACTTGTCAGATGGGAAAATTTCCCAGTTTTGAGGCAGATTTTCCTGATTGGAGATGGTTTTGAGGCAATTTTTTTTTGGTTGGAGGTAAACATTTTTTGATGAGCAGGCAAAAAAGGGCTCATTTAGCATTATTTTCAATTACAAGCTTCTCTTCCCGGTCAAAAGCTCTGTGGGGTGGTAACCTGCCCCCACTCCCCCTGCCTGTTATGCTACTGGATCTGAACCACTGATGCCAATGCTAAAAATTATATTTTTCAGTTAAAGGCCGACTCAGAGATTTTCTGAGGAGGGCGCCCTCAATTTCCAAAAAAATCGTGTTTTTTGCATGTACATAATGCTTGTCCATATACTAATCACTGTGTGAATTTGCTAAGCTTAAATCGAATTCCTTCATATAGAAAATCACAACTTTGTTATAAAATTCCGGATCCGGAATTTTTGTTATACACAGTATCCTATGGGGCGTAATACTACACATAAATGTTTACTGCATCAAAACGAAAAATCTGATTCATCTCAAATTTCGGATTTGTGCATTTTAGGTTGTAATCTTTACTTCTAGTTGACTATTTTTCATTATTACACAAAAAAATAATATTTCGAAATCTCTGAGTCAGACTTTAAAACATCATTGATAATGCCTGCAAGTGGATCAAATAGGGTCACAAACTCTCTCATAAGATCCAAAACTGCTCCACATGCTTAAACATGATTGTTACATCTATTCTGATAGGGAATATTTCTCAGGGTGGTCATCTTTTTTAAACAAAATTCATGAATTTACATAGACAGCTATTAAAGGCCATGGCCCAATCGGTAAAGGTAACATTGTCCCCAGAACCCCAGATTTTGCCAGAAGTGGTCAAAATTTTGGTGTCAGAAGAAAGCTATCATTTTTCTCATTTACCAAATTACCCTGTCAAATTTAAGGTCCAAAAGATGTTTGGTTTGGATGTAATGAGTGGAAAATACATATGAATGCAATTTCAATGACTCTTGCCCTGTCTACATTCGACAATTTAGACTGGTTATAACAAATTGCTTATCTGACACTATCTTCATTATCATGCTCACAATGTACCATGTTTTACAACAAGTCACATGTATCTGTCAACGTTTTGTCCATCAATATTGCTTAATGGTATGTTGTTTGTGTTCAACGAGTTGTTCAACTTGTCCAAAATCTAAGTGTGCACAACCTACTGGAAACAAACTTTTTTTTTTTGCCTAAAGTCTATTTTTTTTTGTCAACCTGTTCTGCATTCTTATCTATGCCTGGGAAGGGCAGTTCATAAGTATCGAGCATAAAGATTATTTGTTTTTGCATGACATAAATTTGTGACCAAAATCATCTTCTCCATTACAGCATTGCTTATGACATTCTCTTCTGTAGCAAAATACCCAAGGGCAAATCTATTTTTGGAGTGGAATCACCTAAAATAGCAAATGCCTGACCAAATATGGCAAATTAAGCAGGTGTATCACCAGCAGCAGGATATTCTCATTCACAGGCACTGGACCATGGTAGTCTCCACCACAGGTCAACAACTACACATGATTGGTCAGGAATTGACCAATTTTACACTTCACTTAACTGCTGTAGCTGTTTATCACATCTCCAACACAACATACAAGGACCTACAACTCTCAGCTTTTTAAATCAGTATGTGCAACAAATTAAAAAGTTCATTAAAAAGAGGATATGACATTGCATCAAAGTATTCAAGTGGATTACTTAGACATTGTGTCTAATTGTCACAGGGCCAAAGTCATATTCGGAACTGTTGTTTACGTCTTCCCTTTTTAATTGCTTACATTTCTAGAGCAGTGCAAATCAGCAGTATATTGTCTAATCAAAAACATTCACAACTACAATATTTCAAGAGACACAGGGAGATTTTTTTGAGGATACAAATTTCTCTAAATTTGCACTTGATTGGTTGTTGAACACCAACTGAGATTCCAAGAATGCTTTGGACAGAAGGTTTTTTGGACAAACAAACAGAAAAATAAACCAAAAACATAAATTTGAACTTGGTATGCTGTCCTAATCAGTCCCATAGAGAGGCATGCTTGAATTTTCTGTCATGCATCTCTGGTTTAGCCATGGTCCCCTTTTTGGCCAAAATTGGTATAGATATGGGTCCTACTTCCAGACTGTTGGAGGCACATCCCTACCCAAACCAAACTTGAGAACCCCCTTGGGCCATTACACAGCTGCTTGATGCAGCCCTACTTCACCTTTGCGTAATGCGCATCACTGGCAACCATTTGTTGTGAATGTACGAGAGCATATAAGGATACTGGTGTGTTCACTGATGTATTGTCAAAGGTTCCATATGTACCCCTAAAAAGTTCTATATGAAACAAATTCTTTTTTATTTTTAGCCTTAGGGTTAGGGTATTTGTTAATATTAGGCCATAAATGAAGAGAGTTTGTTTCCTGTGGAATTTTTAAGTAGGGTTACACATGGAACTCTTTCCAATGTATTTTTTCTACAAACATTTCCGATGTCCATTTGAAAAGGTCAATTACATATGCTGCATTAATTCTCAATTGAAGCCTTCACCTCAGGCTCCATCATGAAGGACATACCTCATGATACTGAAAGTGAAAGTATACACTACGGCACTCATCCTCATGTGCCCCTTTTCTTTATACTTACCACATAAAGCGATTTCCATAAGACACCCCATTCTCGTAACACTGTAGTTAACTCCTGTACTACGGGGGTTTCTTTGGGCGTGACCGTCTCCCTGCAGCCATCCCTAGAAACAACACACAACATGAAAGAAATGTATCAGAAAAGCCAAATTTATTATGCCAAGACAACATCCAGCTTCTGATTTTGGTCTATAGTGTTCCCCATGCTTCTATGAGATTTTGGCACAAAATTATGCTCCAGGAATATATGGTCCAGGTCCAGGACCATATGGACCTGGACCATAAGTAATCTGGAGAAATATTCTATGTCAAATTTTAATGCACATGCTCCAGGACCATATGGCAATTGTGGTCCAGGAGCAGTATTTGACTTATAATATTTCTCAACTGCTCCAGGAACATATGGCAAATATGCTCCTGAACAATTTGTGTATTCAAATATGCTCTAGGATCATATTCAGCATATTCAAATATGCTCCTGGACCATATTTTTATTTATGCTCCAGGACCATGGCAAATATGGTCCTGGACCATATTTGACTTAGAATATGGTCCTGGAACATAAATTCAGGCCAAAATCTCATAGAAGCATTCCCCCATCACCCTCACCACCTTTGTGTGTATGGTGTGTGTGTGTGTGTGCATGGTGTGTGTGTGCAAATATGGGTGGTTTTCACATATGTAAGAGGGTTGCATGTGAATGTGGCAAAAGTGCAGTGACAAAGTGCATGTGCAAAGTGCATGTGTGAACATGTGAATGTCCAAAAGGCATGTGCAAGTGCATATTTGTGAGCATATGCCTGTGCATGGACATGTGCATATAAACGAGCACTTGCATACATGTGCATGGGCATATGCACTTACATGTGTATGTGTGTACATGTGTATGTGCATATGCATGCGTATGGGAATGCACGCAGGTATATCCACGCCTATGGTAATGTGCAAATGTATCCGATGCATATATCACAATTGACAAGGGACCCACCCAGTGGTGTACCGAGGCAGTCGAACCAGAGGGGGCAAAATATTTCAAGTGTGCTGCCGAGGGGGCAACATTTGTAAGTCGTCCAGGTGATTTGCTCTAATTAGGTCTGAATTGACGAAATGCGTGCGTAATGCGTATCGCTCGAAATTCGCCAAATTTAGGCTGAAATTGGTCCGAATTCCTGAGAAAGAGATTAAAAATGCTTTTGGTCCAATCGTCCCGCTTCAACCCCCCCAGCTTGTTACAATGTTACAATACTTTCTTGAATTAACAACCAAAAATTGTGAAACAAATAAAAGGGTTTTTCCCTTGTAGTCAATTATCAAACAAATTTCTTGGAATTAGGACAGTTGAAAACCCATTCTATTATGCCTTCCACCCCACTTTGCAACCTGTTTCATCTGTGATAAAGTTTTTCCTAATTAGTTTTTCATTCTAAATGTTATCACAGATACCTGATATGGTAACATGCGCCAACTTGAAGCAATTTCTTCTTCAAATCTTTCAGTTTACGCACTAATATTCCATTGACGGAATCAATGTGGAAAACTGCCTACCGGGGACTCAAATGGCGCCCCTCAATATCAATAAGGATAGATTAATACAAGATTTCACTTGCAAAAATTGCCGCATCACTGCCCGAGCACTATTTATCATAATTATAAGAAATCATTCAGCGACAAAAATTATTATGACCCCTTACGTAAAATTAACTCAAATCTACCTAAATACCATTTCTCAAACATCACCGAGTACAATTGAATAGTATATGCACATGAACTTTTTAAAATGCTCAAAACAAAATTAATTTGGCTTTCAATGTTGACTTCTACAAGTGCTGTTATAATCACAAGTTACGAGAATGCGTTATGAAGTCTAGGTACAGAGGGTTCATCTATTGGTTCAAGCCAATCCTTTGCCAGCAATGGTGGGAGAACTACATAATCCAGGAAAGGTCATGTTTCTAGATAGTCAGAGGCCCAGTGGTACATCTAAAATGCCAGAACGAATGATATAGGAACTGTCAATGAGGAAGACGATCATCAACCATATCTCCACAGCAGATGGTAGCCAATCAAAGAGGGGTCAAGGACTTCAAGTATCTAGGGTCCTATGTGCGACAGCAAGGAAAGACTTCCTGTCACGCAAAGGGGCAAGTTTGGAATGCCTGCAATACTACACCACTATGGCAATCTGGTATCCGTCCCACATTCACCCAAGCTGAAATTCTTTAGAGCTTGTAGAGGAGTATCCTGTTATATGGATCCGCGACCTGGACCATGAAGAACGAGCTACAGGATAGAATGAATGGCACCTACACCAGCTTCCTATGCGAGTAAAAACATATCCTGGCGCGGAGCACACAGACCAAAGCACAGATATATGGAGATATCCCTCAATTTCTTCTGTTGCCCAACGAGTGCACGATTTGCCGGTCATGTCATCGTGCGATTGACAGTGTATCAGACGTCACATGTTGGAAGTTACCATGCCAAAACAGGGGCGTCGCCCCTTTAACAATATTGGAGTGATGCTCGAGGACATCCAGCAGGACCATCTGACATGCCAAAACTAATGACAAACAGGGACATTTGGCGCTAAATGGCGAACAGCATCTCGGCTGTTGCCGTTAGATCGATAGATGAGTGTCAGGAGCAAGGTGCTTAATGCTACCCCTCAAAACTGAAATTCCCCCCCAAAAAAGGAAAAATGGTGCCCTCCCAATGAAATTCAATGAAACCAGTTCCATATGTACCTCCTTCGAAGTTTTACAAGTAACAATTCTTTATTTTGGGCCGTATGGTTAGGGTATTGTTAGGATCAGGCCATAAATTAAAAGAATTTATCTTTTTGTAGAATTAAAAGGGGGGTACATATGGAACGAGTCCACGCTCTAAGCAGAAAAAAAGGGCACAAGCCACCAATGTGACCTGCTTTTTAAAAGGACGAAGGGATAGACTAAAGACCAAATGGTTCCTGTTTTCTAATTGGCCAATTCGTTTTCTTGTCCGTTTTCATAATTTAAAAGCCTTAATTTATGAGATTCTAGGGAAACATTTCCAATTTTCTAAACTTAAAAACAACAACAGTATTTTAAACTAGAAAACACCAGGAACAACCACACCTAAGTATGCCGAATTTGGCATTAGATTTTACCAGACGATTTCAGTGAAATTGGTGAAAATGGAGCTTACTTAAGGTAAGTTTGGGCCAGAATTTCAAGAGATTTTAAAGCATTTGGGGGACTAGAATAGTGTAGGATTAATTTGAAGGATTATTTGGTGCGAAAAAATCAGAGATAACTGAAAAAAATCCCAGGTTTTTTAGGACATTCAGGTTTCTCGAAATCTGTGTTCTAAGCTCGCAATTCGTGATTTGTTGTCAGTTTAGTAACTGAGAACTTTGGACTTTAGCATATGACCCAATCACACCATCCATGGCATTTTGGAACAAAAGCAAGGATGGGGTGACTCTGACAGACCAGATGCTTTTTTATGAGAATCATGTGGAGGCCATACTTCAAATTGTGACCACACAAGCGCTTTTACACGAACGGCAGTTGCGCCCAGCCATCCAAGCCCTTACGTAAATTCCAACATGAGTACATTGCAAGATTGGATTGAGTTTGTATTACTTAGTTTTTTGTCAATATAATTCATGTTAAAACCCATGCTAAAATGTATTGGAAGAATTGTATTGTGGGAAGAATACTACCTCCTCTTTACAGCAGTGGTCAAATTTTGGTAGCTGAAGAAGCTACTATTTATCTCATATAACCCTGTGAAATCTTAGGGGAATGACGTTTGGTTGGATGTATGGAATGAAATGTGGGCCCCATTTTGGTCAACCAATATTAACACTTAACTGAATAAGGGGGGGTTCCTAGGGACCCATTTTGTTTTTTGGCCTGCGTTTTTTTAATGCTGCAAATATATTTGGTTGTATTTTTGTATTGTCTGAACTTTTAGTTGCGCTTGCATTGGTGCAAAAAAAAATCAAATCCATCGCCACGTTTTTGCGTTAATTAGCATGGGTACCTAGCGAGCCTCCCTTGTGCACTAACAGAAGTGCCCATGGACAAAAATTAAAATCTTAATAGAGTTACTGTGACTTTGATTTTCATAATGCATACACCTAGTGACACATAACAAGTAAAATAATTAATAAAAAAAAATTCTTGGAAAGTTAGTAGGCCAATGGTGTCATAATATTTATATACATCGTATAGAGGTTTACTGTAGGGAACCTATGGTAATTATACAGAGGAAACCCTAAAAAATAATAAATGGCACGGACATTTCTATTTGTATGCCTATAATATGTTAAATATAGGTCATCCTTCATCAAGTAAAGCAATCAGCAAAAGTCTAGATGAATCAGTGCCGTAGAAAATGAAGAATGAATTAGTGTCTTGTTCGCACATTTTGACGCGAAATTAAAATCATGTTTTGCCCTAATTTCTTACTGAACAAACTTTCTTCAGGTTTTTAATTCTTTCTTTATTGTTGATGTCTTTGAAGCTTCTTCATGTGGTGGATTTCACTAAAAAACATAACTTAGAAAGTGGTTAGCGGGGGGTCCCTAGGAACCATTGGTGCACTGGTGGAAATAATGTATTTCTTGTATTTCTTGTAATGACCCCCATTTAAACAAGTTCCAAATGGGGTAATGGCAATATTCGAGTTCTTCCAAGTGTCCCTTCACCGTTATTATACTCTACAATTTGTTTTTATCCCATCTCTATGGATAAATCGTTTTGAAGAAATTAATGTTGCAGTGATGCCATTGTTGACAAATTACTTTTTAGATATAGGTTATTTAGTCTAGAAACACTGTTTTTTAATGTTTTGTTTCTTTTTAGAAAACACGTTTACTTTCACTATGAATTAGATACCTTGAAAAAGTAGTGCTAAATTTTAAAGATAATTGTGAAAATTAGAAATAAATAAAAAAAGTAAAAAATTAATTTTTGAGATATAGATTTTTAAAGGTGGAAAAAACTAATATCGCAGCGTGAAAAACATAAAATACATAAGATGTTTAAAACAAAAAGAAAACATGGAAGAATTCCATTACAAGTTGCAATTTTTGACCATACTTTTGAACGGAAGCTCCGCTTTTGGTCAAACAAAAAGCAATAGAAAGGTAATTTTTCTCCTTGATTTTAAAATGTGTAGATTTCATTTTTAGCCATCCAATGGATAAGATCCCCGTTACTTTACACAGTACTGCTCTGTGGTTAAAAATCAGTTTAAACTTTACATCAAAATGGATAAACATCGTCACAAAGTTTGCAGATGGGGTTGTGTGGAAAGGCCATTCCACCAAGAAGAAAACTTTATTATACTTAACTCAGGTTATATCCCCTAACCTTGTGCCGTCTGGGACGGTTTGGCTTATTTTTTTGAAGACGAGTATGTGAACACTGGCCCCAAACATTGAAAATTAACATTTTATCCCGTTAGTCCAAACAAGGTTACTATCCATTGCTATTCAAACGTCGTATCCATTTACACAGGAAAAAAACATTTACAACAAAAAAAGTCCGTATTACTATTTTGGAATAGGTATTAGTAGCAGTGTGTGCAAGGAAGATGTGCTCAGTTTAATTATTTAGTTTTTTTAAAAAGAAAAAAAAATGGATCATACTTCCAAAGGTGTAGAAGGCATCAAGTCTGGGGTGTTTTGGGGTGGTGAAGTCCACCAAAATTATTTTTTGTTCCTGTGGAAAGAAAGGTTAAAAGTGAATAGGCAAAAACGGGACATTTCCAACTATAGCAAACCCAAAATAAAATAATCCAGCAAAATCTCACGTTTGTACATACCCGAAGTCGGTGAGCAGCCCTGGGCAAATGGATCATATTTTAACAGATATGCAAAACATACAAGTGGACTCTCATTTCAAGATCTTTCTGAAGGGGTTTTCAGTATCTGGGTTACGGTTTCAGCCCTGGTTTCGGCTGCACCATACAGGAAAAGGGTCAATTTTTCCATCTTTCAGGGAGGAGCCATTAGTTATGCCAGGATGGAAATGGAGGATTTGAGAGGGAATATGAAAAATGTTTTGTGATCGCGAGGGAGAGGGGAGGGAACGTGATATTTCCATCAAGGAATAGAGGCGGAACGGAACATTGACTTGGAAAGGGAGAAAGAAATTTCATAATAAAATTAGGAGAGGGGATATTTTTGAGCAGAAGCAATGGGAACACAAAATATTGCCCCACAACCAAGAGTTGAATTCTCATGCCACCCCACCACCTACCTGCGGCAGATAATGCCAGGGGGATTAGTGGGGCATTTTCCCCCTCAATTTTTTTTTCTCCCCCCTCAATTTTTTTTTCTCCCCCCCCCCCCCCCACCGCCACCCCCAGTTTGCCTCCCCTGGCCAAAAGAAAAATGAAGGATTTTTGGCAAAAAATCGATGATTTGGGCCATATATCATGAAATTTTTGCAAAAATCAGCGATTTTGGGCCAAAATTGGTTACAAATTTTGGATATTTTCCCCAGAATTTCACTTTCCCAAAAAAAAATTCACTTCCCCCCCACATTTGCCCCTCCAGAAAAAGAGGTCTGGCGCCGCCACTGATAAAGACTGCTCCCTATCAACCCCATGAATACAACCTGCCAAATGTTCACAATAGAACTACGTGATATTTGGAGCCAATCAGCTTCATGGTGTTAAGAATGGTGGTAGGGCTAAAGAGAGCTTCGAGCTACGGCGTGTCCGGAAAGCGAAAGGGTGTAGTCTGTGTTACAGACTTGGAAAGATATTATCTAAATTATTACTGCAGCGAGAGATTAACCATTATTCAGTCCGTTCAGAGCGAATGCATTGCAAATAAAAGAAATCTCAAATATCTCGGAAAAACGAGGGGTCTATGGAGGATTTTGAATCCAAGGGGTCTGTTCTGTTACTATGTTTTGTTTTGGATATGTATCGTATTGGGTCTGAACCTATAGAACCTAGCGAGAAAATTGAAGTTTTGTCGGGTACTTCGATGCTCGCACACACGGAAAGTTGTACACTCAATCGCTACGTGGCCGCAATCCTTTTTCCCACAATGCCTTTAATTGTATTATTCCAGTCCTTGAAATTTTTCAAACGCTGCGGCAACTTTTTTTCAATTTTAGAAACAGGATATATGTACTTACCGGACCGACCTAGCCCGAGTATACTCCACTTCGCGTCCGCGGATCCGGCTTGCGATTAAACTTGACCCCGAATTTTTATTGCCTCGGCGAAAGAATTTCTATCGCGCGATGGATTTTGAGGCTTCGCGGAGAGTTGAATTTTGTTCAACTCCCGGCGATATCGCAGACGCGAAAATTCTCTGATTGGCCGTTCAAGGAACCAAGGTCGGGCGATTACCTCATGAAAACCAAGCTGAAACTGCTCTTATAAAAATCTCCCTATCTGGCCCGATAATCAACAACAAACAATAATCATGCGAATGAATTTACATGATTAAAATGGCCAATATTTAAAAAGTGTGGAATTTGTAGTGCGGAAAATTCCCGAGTAGTATGTCACATGAGGCATGATTTTTAGGATAACGTAAAAATTGTTTTGGCGGTTAGTACAATATTTATTTTGTTTACACAACCTTGATGATATTCTGAGCATAACATAGCCAATCCCGGTACATGGAGTGTTAACAAATGTAGGTAGACTACTGGTCACATCAACAAAAACTGGGGCATTTTTAACAATATTTTAATGATTACAAGTCATGCAAAATCCTTGAAGATGTGTGAAAATAAATGTAAAAATTAAAAAAAATAGTCAAGAACCATTTACAAAAATTCAAAATGCATTATGACCCAAAACCCAGTCCTATATTCTTGATATTCAACAGCTGGCTAACAAATTTTAATATAACTTTGACCTAAGTATCATAAAATTTAATATAGCTCGTCTATTCTAGTTGCTAGAATCCATCGGGAACATCCAAGAGTATATTGTTAAAACGGGAAACGGTATGTAGATAATCCTTAAAATTGTTATCAAAAATTGTCACATGGAACATGAGTTGTCAATAAAATAATACAGCACCGACTTCCTCGAGATGTGAGACCATTTTATCGCGCGGAGATAAATGACTTTTCCCGTCGCGCCGGCCCAACAGCCGGATGTAAAATTTCATCGAGCAATCGCGCGGTATTGCGATGTAAAATTTCATCGCAGCAGCGCGCGATTTTTAAAGCGATGATTAGTGGAGTATTACATCGGATTTAGGCTAGAGCCAGGGGCTAGAGCTTCAATATTTGAAAGGCTGTGTGCATTACACCCAGTTTAATTGAAATAATCAGATGTGAATGGAAGACAGATTCGTGGTCACGAAACGTTGGTCAGCTTATTACTTTTGATTGAAGTTGCGATGATGTTTGCGTATATCAGGCGCCACCTTTCAGATCCATCAAGCACGCTTGGGCTTTGACTTACCACATTAAGTTTGAGTGTCTCAAATGCGTAGTTTCAAAGTAGAGTGGACACAAGGTCAAGCCCCATTGAATGCAATGGACGTGGACCTTCTGTGACCCATCCATATCAGGAAACTAGAGGTTGACGACAGTTCAAAAGAGTATTCCTTATTTTTAACCTGTGAGCTACCAACAATTTGCACCATTTTTCATCCAAATCAGAGCAACTTTTAATTTGACCTCTTTACAACTGAAATAGATTATTTTTTATGGATTTTGCTGTTTTAAGCCTGTGTACTCGTTGTCAACACATATTTTTTAGGGTTAGTTTGACTATGACGAAACCAAAAAAAATGGTTGTTTCGAAAATCAATTTTCAACCAAAACCCCAAATTCAAGGAACAGCGGGCAAAACAACCACCAAAAAAAAAAGTAAAAAAACCATACTCTGTGACTTATTGAAGAAGGCAAAGTCATGTTTAAGTTGTCAAAAACATGTTTATAGGGTAGTTAAGCCCTGCTAAATACAAAATGACTGTTGCCAAAAATCCCAAAAAAATCAACACCCCCAAAATTCAAGGATGGCAGATAATATGGCTGCCAAAAAAGTAATTATGATATCTATATTGTGAGAAGTCACGTTTGTCAAAGTTGGTAAACAACATTTTAGGGCAATTTGACTGTGCTGTTTACGAAAATGGCTATGCCAAAATTAATTTTCAAGCAACACTCCCTATTTTAACATGGTTATCGCCAAATGGGTCAATCATCTGACCCAGGGAGCGGGAAGAAAGTGTCTTAAAGTGTTCTTTGGGGCTTTGGGGTCTGGGGCTGGCAGATAATCCCACTAATCGAAGGTAGAGGTTGCATTTATTAAGGGATACAGGTATATAGTAGTAGTAGTAGTTAGTAAAAACCAAAAAATTTTTTTAAATTCCTTTAAAAGCTCCACTCGTTATATCTATTGGATTTCTGTGTTATTGTTTATTTTGGTTCACTGCCCAGATTTGCTTGTCTCTGCTCTAAATCATTGTTAGCACAATTTTTAAAAAGGTGTATAGTGTATTCAAACATTCAATTTTGGATTGAACTGCTCACCTAGATGCAAAAAGACATTATGTATGGATACCTTACAATATGGAAAAAAAAGGTTGGTACACTTTGTCGATTTAGGGAAAAATCTCCCCCAAGGCAATGTTGATCGGAGTCATTGTTGTCAGCAGCCTCGTCAGAGCTTCCCAAAATTGATTGATGGGGGGTGGGGAGGAGGAATTTGTATAATAAAGGGGCAAGATACCTCTCGTTCGTAAAAGAACAGACCTTACCCCAAAATTCGAATCCATTGACATTGGGAATGGTTTCAATATATTGATCAAAGTGCGCAACACTATTTTTTTGAGGATTTGTCGACCACTCAGGTTGACTAAACAGGGCCTTAGAGGTGTTACCAAAGATGGTGTGACAAAAAGGCAACCAAGAAGAACACACCAAAACATGTAATCATAGAACTAAAAATGTCTAAATTACACTTGTCAAAAAACTGGTCATAAACCTATGATGTCGAAACTTACATGTGTCATAACCTAAACAGTCTTAAAAAATTAGGTCAAAAACTTATTTATCAACTATAATATTTAAATTATAAATGTCAAAAACATGTTGTCACATACCTATGTCTAAAACTGGGCACATGGGAGCAACAATGTGGTCCATTGAAACCATCTCCCCAGGTTGTAAACAAAAAACAAATAACATGACATTCAAAAAACTGCGTAATAACCCCTAATGGGCTAAATTTGGTCAAAAATACCTCAAAGTGTGGAGACTATATTCAAGGATCATGTTAGTTTTTGTCTCCTTATTGGACATTTTTAGAAATTCTTGTGTTTAGTATTGTTTTTTACGATGGGCACTCACAATCCCATCTCCCAACTCTTATATTTGGGATCATTACGTCCATCAGATTCATCAACGTCTTCCTCTTTCTGATCACTGTAACAATACAACAGCATGCATTCAAGTTAAGTTCACATAGTAATTCATCAGTGGTAAATACAGAGCCCCCTACACCCCCAGGTAGGGGCTTTGACCTCTGAAAATCAGCCTGAATTGTGGTTATTAATTTTAGTATGTAATGGTGAAAAAGTACCCAATTTTAAAATTGGGTGTTTTTTAGGCAACCTTGGGCTATTCCATTTGAAAAACACACACCCTCTGTGGAAGATTTAGATAGTCTTTCACACAGGGATTGTGGATTTCAAATGGAAATCCACACTTTCACAGGTGGAAGATTTATTAAGTCTTCCAAGTTTTCCACATGGCGAATATATATTTCAAATGGCCTATCCCATCTCCAACTGTATTTTTTTTTTTTTTTTTTTTAAAGTGATGTAACTTTTTTTGGCCTTAGGGTCAGGGGTTTTTGTTAGTGCAGGCCATAAATAAATATAATTTGTTTCCTGTAGAATTTAAAAGGGGGGTACATATGGAACTCTTTCCAAAGTTTCTTTTACATCCTTTCAGAAAATAACAAAATATCACTTGTATTAAGCAGACAAGTTGTCCATTTTGTTATGACATGTCACGGTGAGTTAACAAAATTATATGCCACCTAGATGCATTAAAGCCCTGCTCTAAATTAATATCTAAAGAAAAATATTCTTTATTACAAGATTAAAAGCATTAGTTTGCAACAGAAATGCCATCCATCATAAATATATTGATGTGTTACTGTTAGTTCTATGGCTCCTCTCCCAAGATTCTATGTGTAGCCTATAGACATTTTGGCTGGTATTAACAAGAGAAGATATCAGTAGCTTCCCACAATGCATTGCTTCCAGTGGAGGTTTTGTACAGGTACTGATGTGAATCATTAGAGATGAAACATAGCTAAATTAACAGTACTGATGACAAACTTGCATTTTAAGAATGTTTTATCCCTAACGATTTATATGACTACCTGTACGAAAATCTCCATTGAAAGCAATGCATTGTGGGAAGCTACTGATATCTTCTCTTGGTATTAACTTTACACCTGGGTTTAAACCTGGGTTAGTCCTACAAGAGTAGACCTTTCTTTCCTTTCAAAATACTGTGAAAGTTAAATGTAACGGATGAGAAAATTCCTCATGGATGGGCTGGAAGTTATGAAAATTCTACAGGCTTATCCTTTTAAACTATTTCTGCGAATTTCAAATATTTTGACTCTTTCAGATAAATCACTGATACATCACTGTGTCAGCGACCACAGGCGGATCCAGAATTTGAAAAACGTCAAAATTACCGGGGGCTGAAGGCTGAAATTTGTCCAAAATGGGCTGATTTTGCAAGGTATTGCAGAATAACCGGGAGGCGCGCGCCCCCTCCCAAGATCCGCGCCTGG
The DNA here is from genome assembly GCA_023653785.1 of Ophioderma brevispina. NCBI lineage: Eukaryota > Metazoa > Echinodermata > Ophiuroidea > Amphilepidida > Ophiodermatidae > Ophioderma > Ophioderma brevispina. The sequence continues at coordinate 19,834 of JAMKCH010032117.1, read as the reverse complement.
CGACACAAGCTTCAACATCACCATAATCATCCTCATCATCTGGTAAATGATGGCTTGAGGTAGATTCCATCATTTGCAGTTGGCTATCTTCCTTAGCCTTAAAAAATAGTTTGTTTGTTTGCCGTAACAGAGAACAAATATTAGGGTCGTTCTGTCAGATTTTTTTTTAGAATACAATAATGTTACTCTAAAATCAATACAGCATCTACTATTTCAATGACATACCAAAGATCTTTTATTTTATTAGTTGAAGTTGTTTTGTTATCTTATTTTGATGTTGGTGTCTTTCTTTTGGTAAAAAGAAATATTTTTTTTAATTGTGAATGAAAATCATAGATCGTTCGGCATAATTTTTCTTTATTTGTTCGAATTTGCATTAAAATTTGAGCCGGCAGGTTTTTAGGGGGCCGATCGGGGTATGACAAACAAACTTTTTTTTGGCCTTTCTACATTGAATCATGGCCTGAGTGACATCAAAACATTCAGTGAACCACAATAATCACATGCTTGCCACCATATAACTGACCCGATTCTAATGGGCAAGATGGGATGTCTTCTTTTTCATTTCCCTTTCAAACATTATCGTCATTTCTGCATGTTTGTAACAATATCTGTCTTTGTCAATTTAAAGGCAAACCCAGAGATATCAGGAATCCATAAATTGAATCACTTGGATTTTGAAAAGATTATTATAAAAGTGAACAAATACCTGTGGTCCAGGACCGCAAGTGTGTCTGCTTCGCGGTTTGTGAATGGGGCCCTGAGGGTCATGAGGTCACCAAGTCACCTGAGGTCATCCACATGTCACCCAACCCCGCCTCCTCCTTTCCACCAAGTTACATCATCGTAGCCTTACGGAACTCATACTGCATTTTGACGCACAGACACCCATTAAAATTTTGACCACGATACACAGACATTGACCGAGTATCCCTAGCCATGATCAAAGGCTGTCGGCTAAGAACCGACCAACGTGTTATTTTTTTCACCTGTACTGCATAATTAACATTTTATTCTCAATTATTTTGAACATTGTATTTTTAGGGGCTACCCTGTCTAGAGACAGACTATATAATCAAATTGCAAAAAATTGGTACACTGCCTGGTTGGTCCTCTTGATCCCCCTGGCCTGGAATCCAGGTTCACATACAGTCAGACATAAAACCACAAACACCCTGTTGTGGTCAGGTGCATGGCCCCCGTTCTGCCTGAGCATGTGAGTTGAGTTGAACTTATTGAAGAGGTGAATGCATGGAACATAGGCCAGGTGAATTTGGAGACCTCAAATTAGGTGTTTTATAGAGTGAATTATCCCTTGTCCATTTTTAGGGGGATATGCTCCACTTCTTTAAAGTCCACACACCATGAATTTATGATTAGCATCTCAAATAAAGCTGGTGACCTAGGAAAATGAACCGAATAAAGTTTCGATTTTTATCTGTCAATCTGCCTTTATAAAGCTTTGGGGGCTTAAAACAACTGTCAGATTTTATGTATTTTCCTGTATTTTCAATACACCCAAAAGCGCCCAATTGCCTAATTATAAATGCTGACGTCATTTTGTCGGTATCACCGATCACGTAATCACAGTGCAAAAATGTAAACACTGTACATCTCGAGTCAGTGTTACTAACAATATGCGCCAGTTGTATGTATTAACATTGTTATTTGCATTAAGAAGATAGCAACTAAGAGAGAAGTTTTGTTAAGGTACTTGGTGCTATGTATATGGGGATTAATATTGTGAAACACCTCTAGACTTACAAGCAGTGGCGTAATTTCTTTTTGAAATTGGGGGATGGTGTTGATGACAATTTTATGAATGAAAGGGGTTTTGCTGAAAAGTGTCCATACGAGCACATGTCGCGCGATCGCGCTAAAATTTTGCATTTAAGAAGCTAAAATCATTGAATATAATTGTATTAGAACATAATGCGCGCTAAGCGCGTAAATTCTTAACCCCGCCAATTTTAAAATATTAGGGTAAATCATGAGGTTATTTTGGGTCAAAAACACCAAATTGGCATCACCTTGGGGGGGATGGACTCGTATTGACCATCCCCCGTCATCAAAAATATTGGGGAAGTATATATCCCCCCGCCCCCCCGGATTTACGCCTATGCTTTACAAGGAGGTGTTTACCACGCGGCCGGCCGGTCAGTGACTGAGTGGTGGTGAGTGTGCTTCATGGCGTTGGCACACCATGCAACACCACACCTCTGAAAAGTTATTTCTTGTGCCTTCATGATTCTTTTGTACCCTAATATGTGCAAATACATGTTTAATGTGTATGAATGATTGTAGATGTCATATGTCATATGAATTATAGTTTTATTTGACCGTACGGCTGGTCCATGAACTAGGTCAGTTGCTGCTCATACGTATTTCACTCTGCCTGGCATGGCTTGCTGGTGTATGTCTTAGCAAACTATCCATTCACGATTCAACGTTTTTAAATGCTGTACACATTTTAGACCTGCAAATTCATATATAAATCCTCAAACGGGGGAAAGGAAGAAACGAGGTTCCGCAGAAAACGCCTTAACATGATATGGTTGGCGGATTGTATCCTAGATTGACGGCAAAATGTTACGTTATAGTTGGTTAACGGGCCGTAGGATTAGAAGCGCTGACTGAGCGATAAACATGAACCACCAGTTGTGGGGATTTACCTGAGTAAATGTCAGTGTTGTTCTAATATTTCATTTCAAGAATATTGCAACTATTCATGGCCAAGATCTTGTTATAAAATGATGGTGTCTGAAAAGTTGGAATGGAATTTAACAACCCCCAAGGACTGAGAAAAAACACGGTTATGCACGGTGGTAAACCACGCCACAGATACGTGAGCTACGTCGGGTTTGTGTATTATCTGTTGTGAAGAGCAAACGGCGTGACTGTGAAGGCAGAGGAGTGGAACCATAATTGCGTTGTATTTTGAGGGGGTGAGGTTTATTAAATCCATTTCGCTTTAATAAAGCTCTAAATGTTAAAACATTACCTTGCGTTGTAGGTACAAACAATATCCTTGAGTGCAAAAAAGTCGAGAGGAAAATGAGCATATTTAAGACAACTATAAGTGATTTAAAAAATCTGAAAATTTGCAGGAAGTAAGGAATAGCTCAAGTGAGGATAAGTTGTAGAATCTTTCATATAAGTTACCTTTCCACTGAAGAATTGACAGAAAGGGAAGAAAAAAGAAACGGCAGTGTCCAAGATACGATTCCCCAGTTTCATCCGTGTTGTAGGAAGTGTTACGAACGGACAGTTAAATGACTAAAAATTTCCGATTCTGTCCTGATTAGGTTGCTTCTAGTGTTATCATTTGCAGGTATGTTAGGATAGCTGTACTGGCTACATAACATGCAAAAATTGGATTTTTGATGATTTTTCGATTTCATTAAGCAAAAACGATAGTGTCTTTAAGTCAAAAGAGACATAAGGTTTTTTAAACTTACGTACCTGCTTTTATTTGGTCAAATTGATCCGGAAAGGAAAAAAATTTACAGGATGCCAGCGGTGACATGTCAGGTTTTGACAAGTAAGCTCATTCCCCACTACAATCAATCAGCGAAGAAGCGATCAGCCCCAAACCTGAGACTAGAATATCCTAAAAAGGTATTCTAGTCTCAGCCCAAACAGACATCAAAAACAACGCAGTGCGTCATAACGAAATAATAATTTGGTTCCATGCTTAGAATTACGTTGATTAGCGGCACATTTTGATTCGCTCATGCTGCATTAATTCACGAGTTTCTTGCCTCGCTTAATAAAGTTCATTAATAAAGTTCTAATCCGCACACAAATAACAATGACTATGTAATTATTAAAGATGGAATACCGATCAAATTAATTTAACCTCTCAATAAAAATTATGTTGGGTTTCTTTTTACAACAAACTGTTAAAAAATGCTTGGCACTTAACGCTGTGTATGCATCCCCCCACGGTATCCCCGGTACGTATCACCTTCGTTGTCCTCGCCGGGGTATTTCCTTACCGGGAAATACCCTGGCTAGCTCTTCGCTATCGGGTACTTCCCGACGATGAATATCCCAATTCTGATTCTCATCTGCATATTTTGGACTCGGGCTTGTCTTTCACTTATTTCTGTTTGAAGTGAAGAATCTACGAAACTGATTTCCGACAAGTTGTGCTTGAGTTTAGTATGTATGATCCCCGACATGATTTATTGACCTGATACGTTATTGACGCCACAGGCATACCCCAATTGACAGAATTTCATTTTGGGTTTTATAGGGGGGTCTGGGAAAATAAATTCTTTTCATGGTAATTGTGACTTACCTGTAGCAGTTGGAATAAAACTTATGTTTCTCGTTTTATTTATACACAAGCTTTCTATTGATAATATTCATCCATTTCATTGTGTGTGGACTTTAAATCTCTTACATTTATCAGACGTGTGAACCGATTAATGAAGTTGGTAGAGCGCCTTGAACAAGGCTATAGTAATCCTATGTGCCTTCTGCATTCTGCAGATGACACAAAAAGGTTAATTTTTTAATTAAATTTTCCAATTATAAATTTTCAGGCTTAATTTGTATCAGAGTCACACACTAAGCATGAATTTCATAATTTTTCTGTAACGCACGAAAACATTTTAAGCTAACTCTTTTCAGATAGGAATACATTTCAAGATAAGGGCAGTACATCATGGTAAAAATCAAGACTATTTTGGTCATCTGTGTAGTAAATCCTCTGGAATAAAAAACAAAAAAAAAAATCACCTTTACGTAGTATAAATCCAAAGTTTTAAATCCAGTTTTTGTCTCCGTGAACGAGAGTGAATATCAGCTTTATCCCAACATTCGCACAATAACTTTCCGCTCATTCCCGCCGCCTCCACAAACGCACAATTCCATAAAGAGCGCGATCCAGAATACAAAATCTAAACCACCCCGCCCCCTCCCTCCCTTTTTCCCATTTCCCTTCATCCTCCATCCTACATCCTTAACACAACCCTCCTACTCTCCTCCTACACTTGCTTCTTCCATGTCTTCTTTGGTTGTCTCCCGCCTCCTCGAACCACCCCCCCAACTCTTCTTTGGTTTGTTCCTCCGCCTCACCCACCCACCCCAAACTCTTCCTTGGGGTTCCCTCCTCCGTTCGAACACCCACCCCAAACTCTTCTTTGGTTGTTCCCTCTCCTTGAACCACCCACCCCAAACTCAAGGTCCCTTCTTAAAACAGGTCATCCTCCTCCTCAACATGTGCAATACCAACAACAATGTACACCATTTGCCTTCGCCATACGCAGTCCACTACTTCTTCCAAAACCCAACATACTGTAATCAAGTGTTCGGTCTTCTTCCTATCCATCAATTCACACCACACATAATTTGCTCTCACATCACTCGCTATCCTTCTCAAAATCCCCATCTCATTTCACTGCATAACAATGTCTGCAAACCAAACTCCCGTAAGCACACCAATCTCACACAACTCTACACCATTCCTTTCATCTTTAAAGGAATCTTTGTCCCGTTAAACACTCTCCCTCATTCCCAAACTTCACCCACCCAAACTTTTCTCTAGCTGTCACAGCCACCTCGCATCCACCACTTACATTACCCTTTCCTTGGGTAGGAGAACTCCTTCACTGATTCCACCTCATCACACAACTTTTCCACCTGTTCCACCATCTCCTCCGACTCTTTTCTCACATCTTCTCCACACACAAAATCCTCTTGCAAGCTTGGGATCACCCTCTTCATCTTTGTGAATCTGCCATGATCCATTCCCACATTTCTCACAGCACACTGAATTTGCTTTTACCCTCTTACCACATATACCACATGGGTCTACTTACTCCTGAAACTTCCCCTCTACCACATCACAATCACTATTGTCTTCCAAAGAACCCTTTAAAGGTGCTTGTTTCAATTGTGTTTGTGTTTCTCTACTTTATATGAGAGACTGGCCTTGCACATCAACCTCATCAAGTACGTGGGAACCAACAACTTGCGGTTTTGATGGTAACATAAACAATAATGCTGTTGCAAAGTCCATTCCATACTGTGCTAATATTGATGGTTAACCACTAAACGGCAGTTTTTTGTTTTTTTGTTAATTCTTGGGAATGAAATGGGTTTGAGGGCTCAAATTTCATGACGCCAATGAGAAAAATTGGCCTTTCATCTGATATCAAAATCGATACTACTTCCGGGTAAATCGGGGTCCCCAAGACGATCGGAACAACGCCCTTTAAATAAAAGTTCAATAACAGGGCATTTTATCATTTTATGCTTTAATTTCCAACAAATGTTCAAATATAGCATTTCACCAAAACTAATCAAATAGGTTTATGGCAATACAGACCAACCCAACCGATTTAGGCACTTTGATGTTGGTCTGTCATGGGTGTTCCCATGACCTGCATATGACCTTATCCTCTCCAATATTCATACAAAAAACAGAAATAACCCTTACAGTGGGAGTTGATTCTTCACTCCAACAATTATGGAATTAGCAAAATATTCATTGACAACATTATACCAAAAATTTGAATTTTTTGTCACGATTTCGCTTTTGTGTTAAACCAATGGCGACGTCAAAATTGGTATTTCTTGGCCCCCTCCCCTGGTTTTGAACGAGTCTGGCAAGAAACAAGCAGCCCTCTAAAAAGCATGTTGCGATTTTCTATCATGTACAACAGAAAAATCACATAAGTATAAGCCCTTATGCAATAAACCCAATTTCCAATGTGGTTCTTGAACCACTAGTGTCCCCTGCTTTCACGCTCCACCTTTCTTTCCTTCACTCTCTTCACAAGTTGACTCTCTAAACAACCTTTGAACCTGGTATGTGACCTTAACCCTTACCATGGTAAACTGATCTAAGTTTGGTGGTATTGGAGTTAATGGTGTCCATCCACAAACAATTTGAAAAAGGTTATATTGAAACTTGGAATATATAACATTAAAATTTGGATTATTTAATGTGTCTCCTGCAATTACTGCAGGCAAAGAAATAAAAGGATTTACTCTGCAACAACTTTTTTTTGTTTGTATATCCCCCAAAATCTACTGAGAGGACACAAAGATTCATGTAATTACAACATGGTGTCAGAAGTAGCAAATAAGGTCATAAAATGAAATGTCACGAGATTTCGAGATGTATTCTTGTTTAAATCATCTTAAATTAATAGGCTAAGTTTTTCTGCCTATCTGTCTGTCTGCCCTCACTCTTGGAGATCACAGTTCATAGAGGTCACAGTTCATAAAGGTCAAACATATTTATTAGTTTTCAGTTATTGAATGGCCCAAAAATAGCAGACATTGAGGGTAAGTTTTATTCAGAAAAAATATTTTGTCTATAACACTAGCCTGATCAACTTGTGCGACCCCTCAATATGTGCCACTAGTGACATTTTACCATCACTAAATACAGCACATACGTCCGAAGTGAGTTTTGGTACAAGGAAATGTACTTTCTTGGTTCCCCTCAGATTTTTTCCCATCGTTCTCAGTCAGTTATCGTCGCTGGTAATGGTCTCCAAACCACGTCGCTCCTGTCATGTATTCCCGCAAGGCTAGTGTAGTGGGCCTGTTTTGTTTCTATGTATTACAATCTTCTGATGTTATTAATCAGTACATTGTTCGTATCATAAGTACGCCGATGATACTCAGATATCCTATTTGGGGCGCCTGAGGTTTTTGTGTCAACTAAGGGAGTTATTCAAGATGTATTAGCTCCATTTCAAGTTGGATGGACAGTAACAAGCTTATGCTTAACACTGACAAGACGGAGGTGATGAACGTTGGTACGGCTTCTCGTATTAAACCAGATGGGAGATAATACTATACAGATTGGGGACTGTGACAATCTTAAAAAATCAGTTAAGTATCTTGGTGGTTCGACTTGATCAATCCTTATCCATGGTCTGAACACATTTAGTGGAACATCTGCCGTTCCAAATATTTATATGTAAGACAGATTGGGGTATTAGACCTACGACTTTTCTGAAAAAGCAACCTCGATTCTGGTTAATTTATCATCATCTCACGTCTTTATTTTTGTAATCCATTTAATCTGGTATCAATTTGCTGATTCAACTACAATTTACAACGCAATCCAAAAAATGTGTGCTGCTAGCCTAATTCTCCAGAAAAGGAAACACGACCATATTACGCCTTTGCCTTGTGAGCTGCACTGGCTACCCGTGGTGCGCATAAACTACAAACTGGCCGTTTTTTGCCTTCAGATTCGAAGGTACCTTGCCGTATAGTTTCATCTGTTGCTTTGCACTTACCAACCACACGTTCATCCGTTCATATCTGAAAAGTTATGAAACTTCCAACGGGTCACCTTAAATCAGCTGGTGAATGCTCATTTCATTGAGCTTCAGCTGTTTGGGAATTCACTTCCAAACAGTATTCGTAGTATTCCCAAGCTCCAAGACTTCAAAACGTCAACTTAAAACTCAACTGTTTTGGTCATAGCTTTTCTGGCTCAGAGCTGTGTTTTTGTATGTGTTGTCTTTTATGGCCCTGAGTTCGCTGAAGATTTAAGCGCTTATAAGAACTATTCAGATTATTTAATGGTCCATGGCAATGATTTTGCCAGGTGATTTTGTCGACAACATTGGCAGAATAATTGGCATAGACGGAATAACAAGTTAGGCTACCGAGTTGAGCATTGTACTTTTATTAACCATCAAAACAAATGGGTATATTAATGAGCTCTCGTTTAAATCGCGCTATAGTATCGGCATATAGAATACTTTATTTATACAAACTAGAATTCGCGGTTCTCGGCTTTCTAGGTTTCAGGTTTTGCTGGCTAGTTGGGGACTGGCTGGGGGAGGCTGGTAAATTGTGTGTTGCCAGTGGGTTCATGTTGGCGGTGGTTGTGATGCTTCTGTTCAGAACCTTATCGGTCGCTCTGAGCCATTTGTTGATAAGCAGACGTTTTCCTGCAAGTTGTTTAGATTGTTTGAATTGATGTAAAAGATGAATTGTAATTCCGTGGCTGCATGTTCAGGCGACTTGCAAGTTTTTTAGGTTGACTGTTGACTGGAATAAGTTGGACGCATCTATCTTATCTATCTTCCAATCATTACATCACATAGTAGTAGAATATTGTTGTACTCGGTGAAAAAGGTGCTTGGTCACAGGAACAAAGACCAACAAAGTGTGCAGGAACAAAAGACTGGTCAAGTAAAAAGAAGGTCCGTGTGGCTAACTAGCGGCGTGTGAGTGGCTTCAGGCGACTCCGGAAAATCTCCAGTGACTGAGCTAAACCCAGTAAAGCTGGTAGGGGTGTTCCAGATGCAGATGACACTTGGAAAAAATCTGTGCTGGTATTAGTGAGAATGGTTTCTTTGGTACCAAAATTGTGAAATTTCTAATTTTGTATAGGAGCAAATACAAAATTCAGCCTATGTTTCCTATTGATATACGCATACAAATCACCTTTTGTTGTCATTTTAAGTTATTTCTGTAGCAAAATAAAAGGTAGGGAATCTATTGCATGTCTAATCTATATGAAATCACTACATATCACAGAAAAAAATGGACGACTTTAAATCTCTTGTTGCACCTTTAATTTGTGCTAATGAAAATTGACTCTTTCATTTACACCCTTAAAGTGACAGGAGGATACAAATTTCTCGCAAATTGCACTGAATCGGTTGTAGACCACCTACCGAGAATGTTATGAAAGTTTATTACACAAAAGAAAACCGCAAACCTTGTTTTGAAATTGCAAGCTATCACAATGGTCCCTAAAGAAAACCATTCTTTTAATTTCTGTCGTGCAAGACAGAAAATACTAATCATCATCTTACTATTACATCAAGACGGTGTGTATTCGGCTATTCACTTCAGGTGTGATCTGATACATTAGTACAAGCATTCCAAATAGGCAAAAAAAAACAGGGTTCAGAAAAAAATTGGGCGCACTTCTTTCTGGAAATGTCCTCGTCTCTTTAAACACACATATGACGTAACCCTGTTTCCCAATGAAGGGTAATATATCTGCCAAAAATGGTTCCAGCTCTTAAATATTTTTTTCAGACTTTTTCTCCGCACATACACCCTTAGTGCAGGTCAGTCGCCTTCCCCCCCCCCCCCCCCCCCCCTTTTTTTTTTTTTTTTTTTTTTTTTTTTTTTTTTTTTTTTTTTTTTTTTTTTTTTTTTTATGCTCCAGGAAACATTTTTTCTTGGAAAGTCAAGCATATTTTGTGCATTTTCTTGTCATAGCTTCCAGCTGAAACTTGTCTTGCATGTTTTCCACTCTCAGAAATAACCTACTTTTATGCCACAGAAAACCAACCAACAACTTTTTACTAGTAAGAAATCCTTATACACGGGTCATTTTTGTTAAAATCCTTAAATTTAGACATGGGTCTTTTTCATGAGAAATCTTCAGATGTATGTCCCACTTTTCACTTTGGAGATATCGGCGATTTAGTCTGGAAACACTATTTCTTAAGTTTTAGTATATTTTAGACATGCTCGTTTATTATCAATTAGAAAATAAGTGCTTGAATTTTCACAAAGGAAATTAGAGGTCAAATGTTTATTTACTTTTTGAGATGAGTTTTTAAAGTGAAAAAAAATTAAATATCGCAGCTCTTTAGAAAACAATAAAATACATAAGAAATATAAGAAATTTCAATTCGTGAAGTTACATTTTTACCATAACTTTTGAACGGAAGCTCTGATTGTTGTCAAACAAAAAACAATAGAAAGGTATTTTCCCCTCAATTTTAATTTGTAGTTTTTATTTTATGCTTTTAAAAGGAGTAATTCCATCTTAAGGTGTCCATGCATGGCCACAAACACACTTTTACCCGACACTCAACAATATTTATAGAGGAGTCTGGGTTTTTTGCCGGGCACCGCTACTCCATTGCGGTGCACACTCCAAAGAATCCGCAAACCATCAACAAATCGAGGCACATTCTTAACTGCGACATTCAACCTGCAAAATGCATGTGGTGTGATCTATCCCAACCATTACTTGTATGGGGTTTGTGCATGTTACAATCCAGGGAAGCGAGTATGCGCTGTGACGTGAGGTTCCGATAGCTCATGTGCATTGAAATGAAGAATACAGCAATATCTGGAACTACAAAACATATAATTGAACAGGTCATAGATGGAAATTTTTGAAGTGTGGTTTCCTTGTGCATATAGCCGCGTCATAGAACTAAAGCGTGTCAGAAACAAACCATCTGTCATTTTCGCTAATAATTGACTTTGATCGATTTCAAACCCAGATTACTAAGTTTCTACAAATTAGTAATGAGCAAAATGAGAATGAAATGTATTTGAGAATTTGGCTCAGCCAAGCTTTCTGTGCTTTGGAAAAGTGGCATATACAATGCCCAACCAAGGTTAATATATTAAGCAGTGGCGCACTTTTCAATATGATCTAATAATTTTGTAAAGAGTTCGTTTGTGCATTGGCCATTGAAAAAGGTTAACCGAAACGTTAACATATTGCATATACATATACATGGACATAACTACGGGAGTTTCCGTAACCTGAACCACCCATCCGACACAATTTTAGACACATTTAGAATTGGAAACCTTAATGGAATAAAACCTGTGCTTATCCGTTGAAGGGTTTCCAAACTCATTAGTGTGTCGATAGTCAGGTTACAGAAAGTCCCACTCAAACCGAGATTTGGCAGGCATAAAACAAGGCGGTTCTCGAACCAAAAGTACGCCCGTGATTTCGGCATAACTTGAAGATACAAAAGCAGCACACCAGAGTGCAACGGTGCGAGTCCAGGGTGTCCCAAAAAAGTGGTACAAGCAGATAAACTCAATTGCTCAAATAGTTTTCCACTCTTCATTTGACACCACCCAAGGGGTCACAACATTTTCCATTGTGGCGATATTAATCTTGAGAAGTCCCCAACATTGAAAAAAAACACCCCACAGAGATGTTGGCGTAGCACCTGCGGGTGCATTTTATAGATTCATTACCTCTCACTCTTTCATTGACACCACCTAGGGGTCCAAACATTTCCATTGTGGAGATATTAATCTTGAGAAGTCCCCAACATGAGCATAACCAAGAGATTTTAGGAGTAGCACCCCGGTTTGGCATTTAAGTATTCTCTACCTCTACTCTATCCATTTGACACCCCCCCTAGGGGTACAACATTTTCCATTATAAAGATTATTAACCTTGTGAAGTCCCCAACATTAGCATAACCAAGAGAGTGTAGAGTAGCACCCCAGGTTTGCATCTTTATAGTATTCTTTATTTCTGAATCTTTCATTTGACACCAACCCAGGGGTCAAAACATTTCATTGTGGAAATTTAATCATGAAAAGTAAATGCAAAAATCCCTTAAAATTCACTAAATTAGTAAAATATGAAAATTTACTCAATTTGGCAACACACTTTTGAAAATAGTGTGTGACCACATTTTAATATGTTTGGGTCCAGACGGGGGCTGGAAGGCGTGGTAAAAATGATCATTTTACGTATTTTCACATTTTCCAAGAAATGTAAAACAGGCTGGCAACCCAAAAGACTGACCCATGTGCAACAAGCAGACCACTAGAAAAACATTTCAATGAAACATGGGTCCCTTGATATCAGCTAATTGCTGTATATACCTTTTGGCTGTGGTATATCCCCCCCCCCTGTTTTTGCTTTGATAGTTTGTTTTGTACACCACCATCACACACAGCCATATACTGCCATATAACAAACATGCTGACCAATTTATTGTAAGGTAAATGAACTCTTGAATTAAATTCTTTTGCAAAGTGTAGTATTTTCAACTGCACCTGAGCAATTTTGGCTGAAATGGCCCAAGCATTTGGCATAGTTCAATTTTAAATTATCAAAGAATGCCTCTTTAGTTGCCCACATGCATTTTGACCAATTATGATTCACACAAAAGATGTATGGCAGTCTCCCCTGTAGCACAAGAAATTTTTGCATTCCAATGGTGCCATTTCAGCATATAGCAATTGCGGCATATGTTAATAGATCAATTGTATAAAACAAATGCCCCTTTAATTGGCCCACGTACACTTTGACTGCAATTATGATCACACAAAAGATTACAGCATAGTACTCATTTAGCAAAGGGAATTTTGTGCTACCAAGTAACATTTAGCGAACAGCAATTATGCATATTTAATTAAAATCAATTGTATCAACAAATGCCCCCTTTTTAAAAAACCGGCCAAAATGCACTTTGACCCAATATGATTCACACAAAAAGATGCATGGCATGGTTTCGTTCTGTTGTAAGAATTTTGCCCATCCAATGTACTGTTTCAGAGATACATAATTATGCATTATAATTTAGCTCAGTTGCTACCTAAGCCGCACATATCTCGCACTTTCAATTTGCTAAAAAGATGCGCAGCATGATAGGCTTTCCATGCAGCGAAGGAATTTTGCATATCGCATGTACAGTTTCAAAATATAGCAATTCCGATGTTTGCATATTAATTAGCCTCATTGCAATTTTAATTTGCCCGAAATACGCCCAAAATCTAATCAGTTCGACAACTCCTCAGTCCGTTTCCATTCAACCAAGTACATAATTATACGCCCATACAGAACTCCAGGAAAAACTTGTACACAAAACCTTGCGGGGAAAATTTTCGTAAATTATGCAAATTAGATAAATTGATGCATATTTTACGCCACAAATTAATCACCCCCCCCCCCCCCCCCTTAAAAAAATTACCCCCCCCCCCCCCCCCTTCCTCCCCCCCCCCCTGGCGAGAAAAATCATCGGACCCGCTTCTTTCCCCAAGTTACATCACCGTAGCCCATTACGGAACTCCAGAAAAAAATCGTAAACAAGCAGTTTACAGAGACGGACAGATAGACAGACAGAAAGACAGAAGAGTGTGTGGATACAAGTCTCTGCCGCAACAAAGTTCAGGCGACGAGACAATGAAAAGAAACACAAAATAGAAATGTACTATGTGGCATAGGAAATGTACTATGTGACAATTATAGCCTATTTATCCCTCTAATAATACTAATTGAGAGGGACTCAAAGATTTGTACAAAGTAATTTGAGCTTGTAGAAGATCACCAGGAATCTGTTGAAAGGCTACAAGCAAGTTAGATTATGTATTTATTCTGTAGTGTTAAAAGTACACCATGGTTATAGAAATTGAAGGGGGTTCAGTTCCTAATTTTTGGTTCCCCCGCCAACTTATGTTGGCGAGGGGGACTTAGAAATGCTCCGTGTGCGTGTGTGCGTTGTGTGTGGGGGTGTGTGTGTGTGTGTGCGTTGTGTCCAGGCGATTATCTTGGAAACCTAAGCAAGTGTGGTTGGCAATCTTAGCAACATAGAGATCTCGAGTCGCGCTGGGTGGGATCCAAAGTGGGTCATGTGTCAGGTGTTCAAAGGTCAATGAGGTCAAAAAATGTGGTAAATAGGTAAATTGCTCTAAACACTTGCACACGATAATATTTTAATTAAGCAAGTATGGGTGTCCTCCTTGCACAATATATTGTCGCTTAAGTAGGCGGCGGATGACGTTCGGAGATGGGTCATGTGCCAGGGTCAAAGTAAAATGTGGGTCAATCTATCTATCATAACGCCGCAGCCATTGTGGTAAAAAATTGCTTTAAACCTAATTGTGGTAGGATGATTGAAACTTGGTGGGTATGCACAACATTCGGTGCCGAAAAATTTGAAGTCATTTCAAGGTCATGTGAGGTAATTAAAGGTCAAATCCCTAAACGTGTCCTGTTTTAGGATGATGATGAAATTGGTGGGTGGGTCATGCAGTGCCGAAAATTTTGAAGTTCATTAAAGGTCTGTCGGGGGTCTATCAAGGTCACAATCACTATGCATGGGTGTATGGCTATGAAACCTGGTGGTTGCAGTCAACATTTAGGCAAATTTTTCAAGGTCATAATGGGTCATCTGCAGTTCAATTCATTGCGAATGGTTGTATGGTCATAAACTTGATGGATGTGGTCAAATTCCGTGCTGGACCATCTGATAGTCGTTTGGGCCATCCAGTTCCAAAAACAACTCAAATGTGTTATTGGTCAATGGAACTTGGTGGTGTATTCACCATTGATACCAGAATTTTTCCCGTTCATCTGGGCCATCCAAGGTATCATCACAATCCTCCCTGTGGTCTTTAAAGTCTGACTCAGAGAGTTTCGAAATATTATTTTTTAATTTTTTAGTTAAAAATTGTATTACATTGTAGAACTAAAGATAGTGACCTAATGCACCCTCCGAAATTTGAGATGAAATGGAATTTTTCGATTTGATGCAGTAACCATTTATGTGTAGTACACAGTCCCATAGTATACTGTGTATAAAACACAAATTCGGATCGGATTTTATAACAAATTTGATTTTCTATCTGAATGGACTTCGATTTAAGCTTAGCAATTTCTCCAGTGATTAGTATAGGACAAACATTATGGTACATGGCAATAACAAACAACACGATTTTTTTATGTAAAAATTGATGGCGTCCCCCCCCCCCCCCTCCTCAGAAATCTCTGAGTCGGCCTTTAGTTATGCAAATTTCGCCCTTTTACTACCGCTACGGCTGGGACCTTTGTGGTTCGAGAAATGCCTTGTTCATCTTGAGAGAGGGTCTTCACTCAAAAACCATGCTGTAAAGTGTAGCACGGATATTTCAACCCGGTTTCAAGTTAGAGCTACCAACGTGATTTTTGCATCCCCTAGAGTACTGTGTAAATTAATATTGTTTTGACCTAAAATGGGGTATATTTTCGCTCATAAGGCCCATAAAAAAATTTTTGATCAAGTCCCCGCCTAGGTGGAAATAGGTGCCGCATCAATTTTTTTTTTTTGATACTTCCCAAGAGTGAACTCTTATCATCATCATTTTGACAAGACACATTCATATGCAATAATCACTCTGTTAGTGTGGGTTGGTATGTAAATGAAACAGTTCACCGTATGTGTATTTTGGGATAAAGTTGATTTTTTGCTGTTTTTCCATTCATAGGGACCAGACAGTCAGGAAATGATGGTGTGCAAATTTTCGAACTGTGCCCATTCCTCAAGGGGGAAATGTTATACAGGGAAAAATTTAAAATCGAGTCACAATTGTGTTTTAATATACACTACATGTTAGTCTCCTTATACGGATTAAAAAAGTATATATTTGCCTAGTTCTGACCTTTAGTTTAAAGCGCTATAGCCCCGTTAATGGTTCAAGGTCATCCTGAACATTAAAATTTTATTCATATGTCTTATAGACGAACATTGGAATGCAGTCTTGGTAATATTTGCGGTAGCAGTGGCTATGTAACAGGACTTAGTTCCCCAGCCAATAGGTCCAAATAAATAGCAGGAACATGGCATGTATATACACTGCAAGGTTTGCAAGTGCGGTTCTGATGGTGGAAGCAATAATGCGCATTGCGAAGCCTTATTCAATACTGTGCTATACGAGGTAACCACTAAAACAGTGGTTTGTGGGTTTATATCTTGGGAACAGATGGATTTGAGGGCTCACAATTCAGCACGGGACAATGAGAAAAATATGCCTTTCATCTGATATTCAAAATCAATACTAACATGCCGGGCAAATCGGGGGGGACTCCAAAGACGATCGGAACACACACTTTAATTTCATCAATAAATTAGGACAAGCAAACCAAACAATTACAGTAAAATAGAGAAACTTTTAGACCAGGTATAAAACATGTTTTGATGCCCCAATTTTTTCAAAGGCAAATATTTGTTTTAACATGTTAATCCAACTTTAGAAAAAGGGGGTGTGGCAGTTGAGATGGATCCTAGAGGTTAATGTACAGGATACCAAAAAGCACTTTTAAAATGTTTGTGATCACTGAGGGGTTGACTTGAAAGAAATATGAAATTGAAAAACCGCTTCCTTCTTTTCAGAGTGACCCCCCATATGATATGGTAAATACAGTGGCCACAAAAAGTATCTCGGCATGACATGTTTTTCGATCAGTACTGTGCCAAAGTCGAATCATTTTGAAAGTTTTCGAAATATACATTTGTTGACTAGGTCTTGCTCTTTCATTTAACACCTCACTTGTAAAAAGTGTGTGCTAGAAGGCCTGAGATAGAATGCCGAAAGACGCAACCCCCCAAAGCCAAAAGTGCAGTTTAGGGATTTTTCAATGGGCATTGCAGTGTATGGGACAAGGAATACGCGGAACCACAAGCAATTATTGACAGTAGGCTTTCTTCGCTCATTCGGTCGGAAATCCTCTGGGGAAAATCAATACCATAGTCTTATTGCCTTGTATTCACACAGTGACCATAAAAACTAAAAACCAAAAACTGCAACTTTTGGTTGTGAGGTTTGTGTCTTTCGGGCACTCTATCTCAGTCATTTTTGAAAGACAAAAAAACACCCGTTTGACAAGCGAGGTGTTAATAAAAGAGAATGACCTAGGCAACAAAAATGATTTTAAAAAACTTTCAAAAATGTGTGACTTTGGCCAGTACTGATCGAAAACACATGCCGAGAACTTTTTGTGCCAGTTATTGATAAAAATGGATATTTCATCTATTTCAGATAAACAAAATCCCTTCATCCTTTTTTTTTCAAAAACACTGGACTCTATAGGCCATACAGTTTTTTTTAACAGCCAATTACAAATTCTTACAGATTAAGTAAATTATAAAAAAAAACTTATGCAATATATGAAACTACTGTTTTGGAGGGGGTGGCTATGCATAACAAAAAAGCCTAATTAATTACTTAAATATATTAAAGAGGCGAGGGTATAAGGCTGAAAAGAGCGCAATGTATAAGCCTATAATGGTGTTGTCATAGGCTTAAAGTTTGTAGGCCACAGATTGATAACCACAAGATGTTAATTTGCTTGTCAATTGCAGCAAATTGGTGTAAAATGAATCAGATGAAATGCATCATATTTATTTTAATTTGGATTTTAATTAACTTCATTGACAATTCACTCTTGGATTAGTCATACTTAGTCATTATCTTAAAAGGGGCAAGGCATAAAAAAATTGTTGCCATAATGGAGAAAAATATGAGGGGGGGGGCGGTCGTTGGTCAGCTTTTTTTTTTTAGATTTCAAATGTGTAAACTAATACAAATTGAATACAACATGCAACTACTAAAAGCCTTTTTTCAATAAACATAGCAAGATTCTTTTATTTTACTTGTTGTAGTTGTTTTGTTGTCATTGTTTCGATATTTTTTCATGTGTTGGTAATTTTTTTCTTTTAATTGTGATGAAAATATGGCGTGGTCGGCATAATTTATTTTCTAGTTGTCCATTTGCATTTTAAAATTTTGAGTCGGCAGTTTTTAGGGTCGGTGGGTATGGCAAACAAACTTTTTTTAAATGCCCAGTTGTTTGCTCGAAGATGAAAAACATTAATACAGGGCTTGGCAGAGAGTGTTTGATGTACAGGTATAGGTGGAACATTCGAATGGGATAGCTTGTTCACAGGTTTTTGGCTGCTGAAAAGAAAACTAATAGTGTGACAATGCTAACAATTATAGAAAATGGATTTGTAATTGTCCAAAAAATAGTGTTAGAAGACACAATGTGTAAATTGCACGATTCAATGCGCTGGATATTGCACAAAAAAGGTAAGGTAAATTTTATTGGGGAAATTAACAGAGTAGGCCGAGCTTTGAAAAGTGCTCTAGTTGTCGAGTTACCCCTCCCCTCGGTACAACAAAGCTCAACCACTTATTTGAAGGATAAATGAGATTAAGAAAATGATGGTTGGGTTGAATATTGGTGCAGGGATGATTTTTAAGCCAAAAAAATGAATCTTGGCTGCAAATTAAGCGAAATTATTTTTGTAATTTTTTTTAAAGTAAAAAATATTAACAATCGTTTTTTTATGAATCCTTTTTGTTATTGAGAGGTTTATACATTGCATAAAGGGTCAGCAATAATCGCTGTGGCGCCATGTGGTTAAAAGGATTTTTTTAGGAAAAAAAAAGTGTTTGGCGGCTAAAATCTCGACCAATATATATTGTATAAAACAGAAATCTATAATATAAATGTCAGAGAGTGATAGTATGCATGATGCATTAAAAATGGTTTGCTAAGAAATAATGAATCTTGATTTTATTAAGTTTTGTTAGCTCAAAAACATGATTTTTGACCAAAAATCACCCCTGCCACCCAAAGTTTTTGACCACAAACTTCATTTTTAAAATATTATTACTATCTTTCGATAGGAAGTGGTGCATTTGTTTGTACTGAGGGGAGAGGTTGGCAACAATTGGCAGTCAAAACCACTTTTTTTTTTCCACCCTAAATAATTCCTGTGAGGGGGCAAGTGGTTTATTATCATTGTTAGTTAGAAAAGACACCATGTATGTTATTTCACTGTAAAATGGTGTTTTTGCAGAATTCACTATTTTTTGGGGGCATGAGGGAGCCAAAGATTCCCAACAAGGGAGCAACTGCCACCCTGGTTCACCACTGGTGTTCTACGTGAATTCAAGTGGCACATGTTTGTCAGATATTATCAATTTGCAAAGTCCAGGTATCCTTACAAACTGGAACCAAGTGCCCATGACCCTCCCCTATACACGCCACCAAAACAGATGTAATTATTTGCAGCTAGCAAATTTATTATATTTTCATTTAAAATACTCTTTGGCCCATAACATATGTAAAGAGCAGCCGTCCTCTGTGCGTCAGCATGCCAAGGAGGCATGCAAAGGGTTGAGATTAGTAGTATGTACATTTCCCCATAATTTGATTTTAAAATGGTCACTGCATATATTCCAACAGTTGCAGCATTGGCATATATAAAAAGTAGATTTGTACTAGAATTCCACTGTATGAAATTAAAAGCATGTGGTTTGTTCAACATATCTCTGCAGGACTACAATA